>JAOZJS010000158.1:0-72751 GCA_025882695.1 Amerodectes protonotaria | reverse complement strand
CTGGCAAAAAATGTTTTACAGCACGGACTGATATCCCAATGTAATCCCTATGTAAAAATCCCATAGAGTTTTGCTGGAAAATGTTCTACAGCACTGACTGATATCCCAATGAAATCCCTATGTAAAAATCCCATAGACTTTGCTAGTGAATAAAATGTTATACAGCACTGACTGATATCCCAATGAAATCCCTATGTAAAAATCCCCATGTAAAAATCCCATAAAGTTTTGCTGGCAAAAAATGTTCTACAGCACTGACTGATGATATCGCAATGTAATCCCTATGTAAAAATCCCATAGAGTTTTGCTGGCAAAAAAATGTTCTGCAGCACTGACTGATAACCCAATGAAATCCCTATGTAAAAATCCCATAGAGTTTGCTGGGGCAAACGTTTACACAAAGCAATGCATTCGCTGGGATATCCCAGCCGTGCTGAAAGGGTTAAAGGGTTAAATCCTCAAACCAAGTGTTATAAAAAAAGAAAGGTGACGAGCTATTCATAATTTAATGATCAACATAATAAAATAAAACAGATCAGTCGCATAAGACAAATTGATTGTTCCGAATCAATCAAACTCAAGTCCATTGTCTGTGATGGAATCACCATTCATTATAGCACACATTTCACTGTTATCACGATTCAATACGTAAGATTTGGCTGGTATCTTGAATGAACGTCGATGTATGCGCCTATGTAAGTCATCCGAATGGACCTGTTCATATTTTCTAGTATTGTGTCTTTCAATTTCAATTATGCAAAAAAAATCAGAAAAATCAGAATCAGAGAAGCAGAATCAGTCAAATTAAATTAAAAATGCAGCTCACCTAAAAACAAATTCTGGCTGAGTGATCTGAATACAGATGCGATAAGGTGAAGAATAGAAATCGAAATCTGTTATAAAATTCAATTTGGATTCAGCACCAAAGGAAAACATTTTCTTAGCCGATGTTTTTCGTTGGGTAACGAAAATTTCCTGTGATCCTTGAAACAATATAGCACCGCTGGTTTGAACTTTAGAATGGGAGTTTCTGTTCCAGAGTGAGACCTGTACTTCACCATTCAAGTCCAGTGAGAAAACACCTTTTAATGATTGTTCAACTAGAAATCCATTGATCAATGGTTTGACATCCAGATAATCGGCCAACAGAAGATTAGCACGGAACACTGATGTTGGCTCAGAAGCTGCACCAGACCATAAATGTCCCATCAATTCAGATGTTGATCGGAAAAACAAAAATGGCCGAAGTTGATTGCCCAAAACTTGCAAATGCATTCCGGCTAACGTGGACTCTTCTTGTGACACTTCATTTATTTCATTGTTGCTGGAATTGTCTTCATCATCTGAAGAATCACCGGCGAAAGATTGTAATCCTCTGGCGAACAAGCCAACACTGATTATGTCTTGAGAAACATCACCACGACTAATGTCCACATTAAAGTAAGTTTCTTTAGGAAGTTTCGCCTTCAACAACTCCAAAAATACACCATATGAAGCATTCGCATGTTTGGTTCCGCCCATAACATATCGAAACGAAGCCGAAGATCCAGACAGTATTTTCGATTGAAGATGCCAATTATCTGATGATTTCGTAGAGTTACTACCACGACGACTCATCACATTTTTGACAGCTCTTTTCCAAATCATGGTGGCTAATTCGCTTGGAAACTTATCCAAGTGCTGGACCAATTCGATTGTTATATCACCATCAGGATCAATATAATTGGCCAACAATTCTGAAGCAATCAACCGACTGGTCGTCTCCAAGCTTGAATCATATACAATTCGAATCAATAATTGACGTAATCGTTTAATAAGCTTGTCGTTGGCCAAAAGATTATTGATCCTAGATTCAAATTGAACACATTCCTGTATAGCTTTCATGGCAGCTACCGATTCTCGTTTTCCGCTATCGGTGGCATACTTTTTCAAAATATTTAACATTCCATGTTTGGAAATAACTTTGGTATTGCCCAACGCATGCAGATAAACGATCCGGCAATCAGCATCCTTACATGAATCCAATTCTTGTTGAAGGTGCTTGATTATTTTCTCCTGTAAAAACAAAAACCTAATCAATCAAAAACTTTTTAACAAAGCTATTACATACAGAAATTGTGGATAATTTCTGCTGATGGTGCTTTAGGTTATTTCGAGCTTTGACATCTGGTTTCGAACTTTCGTGTTCATTTTGGATATTTTCCTGGTCTGCCGAAACATCAACAAACCATGTTGGACTAGAGTGGTAACGTAAATTTGAACGACTAGATTCATAGTTGACATGGTCTGATGCTTGCTGATTTTGATACGACAACATTTGCGTGAATGATTGATATGAGTTCAACAATGTAGCTATGGTCATTGCAAATGAATGCCGAACACGGTCATCAGCCCATCTTGATTCACCTGTTTCTGGGGTTTTCTCGATCAACAACGGCAAGAAAACATCTAATAATTGTTCTACGCTAAGACTATGTTCTGCCACATACGATGATCCCATATTGGCCACGGTGGAACCAGATATAGTTATTGTGGCCAAAAATCTTTCACAATCAGCTACACGATCATCACCATGGCATTTGGCAAGATTCAAATGATCCAAAGCGGCCAGTAGAGCTTCACCGTGACGACTGGCAGCTATCGTATCCATTAAGGTGCTAAATACGTCACCATCTTGATTACGTGTTTGATCATATTTCAGCAGCAATTTCGATACGTCTTTGCGATTAATTTGAGCGGAATTGATTCGGATGTAATTCAATAATCGAAGATAAGCAACAGAAATTGAATTGGTCGCCAGTGAATGATCTTCGGACAAGGATTTTTGATATTCATCTATGAATTCTGGCAATGGTTTACAAAAATGTGGTAGACATGGTTTTCGTTCTGAATGAAAATGAGCTGGACCCAACGAAACCATCGGTTTGAAATGAATCAAACTACCAAAAAGATGTACAGCTTGCGAAATGGTGGTAGCTTTCGATAATTTGCTTCGGATTTCGGTTTTCTGTCCTTCACTCGATAATTTCATACCGAATCTAGACAAAAAAAAACAAAATCATAAACTTGGATTTCTAAATAAATCAAAACTAAATACTCGACGAATAGTTTGGAATGACCGTTTGGATAGATTTTTGATTCCAGGGTGACGTTTTGCCAGCCATTTATTGATTCAGATATGTCATGATCATTGGCCATCTGAGATTGTATATGCCAAACATCAGTAATCAAAGGAGCCAACAAAGAATAGTTCGATACAGTTTCTTCGTGTTTAGACCTTCGAATTAAGGTTCTTCCATTTTGAATCCAATCGTACGTTAACTAGGAATAACGAAAATGTTTTCATTTACTATTTATTCCAAAAACATTTTTTCATTACCTTTTCATCTGGATCACGATGATTACGCAGAGCGTTTAATATGGAAACAATTAAATTTAAATGAGTTGGTTCAATAAGGTGATGCAGTTTTTTGTTATTATCAACGGATTTCTTTTCAATAAACAAATTTTGTATTTGACCATTGCGATTGATTTGAACCAAAACTGGTGGCCAATCATCAATGGAAGATTCGCTATAACTAGAATAGAATCGTTTTGAATCCCGTGGTTGAAATCGAAATTGATCAAGCTGAATCATAACCAGATAACCATCATTGTTTTGCCAGATATTCTCCAACGAAACTTTGCCATTTATTTTGAAACCAGCCGGTTCTAGATTATCGTCATTGTTCAGAATCATTGAAGATTTATATTCATAATGATATTGAATTCCGGGCAAACACCCATGACATGATTTTCCAGGTAGTGCTGGATGAAGATGAATAATTGGTATTATTAATGATATCAAAGATAATGTTAAAAACATTTTTTATCGTTGTAGAATTGGAATTTTTTATTTTTAATTTCTTGCAGTCTTGATATGGTCAACACATAACTATACGCATGGAACACAATGACAAAAGAAAAAAGAAAAGAAAAATTCTTAAAGTTTAACAAAATCAAAGTGTGCTCTATCGATCTGAAGTTCCACTACCACCATTATCAAGCATTCAAATCTCTCTCTTAAATCAATGTCAAAGTGGAAAAAATAAAGGCCAAAAAAAGACCACCCATTTTGAGGGTGTCTGAGTATGTCTGGTCCAACAGACAAAAAAATGAGAAAAAAAATAAGAACAATAAATCTGTCTCCAAGGACTGCCGAAATGTGATATCATCAATCATCTTGAAAATTGTAAAAACGAAACGAAAATTCACTTACCTACGATCAGAATGAATACAATGAAGAAGAGTAGTGATTTGGGTGAAAAGAAAAAAACTTGATTGCAAAAAACATTCGTTTTCGTTGACGATCGAGGATCAACGGATTCGATTGTTGATGAATTTTCTAGAGTTTTCAACTCTCTGTCATTCATGACAAGATTTTATGAAGATTTTAAAACTTGATCTGTAAAACAATTCGTAAGAAATAAAAGTTGAATCTTGTTCGGGAAAAAACCAAAAACCGACATGCAACAAAAACAAATTTCCGATTTGGTGAGTGAAGACCACATCACTACCTCGAATCAATTACTGTTTGCAATTTTACAGCGTGTACCTGATGTTAGGTGATTCAGAGTCAAAACACAGAAAACCGGTTAAAAAGAAAGACATTGTCAAAAATACTGAACGTGAGGTTACGATCGGCTTGGTTACCTGACAGTGGTGTTCAATCATCAAAACTTACCTAAAAGGACTATCCTGGGAAACTGAATTTAATAACCGAAACTTATAATACGATTGTTAAACAATGTTGACAACGTGGAATAAATATCGAATCGAATTGATTAAGGGTTGGGTACACGTCTAGATCATGCATGGACTGAAAGAAAAAAAACGCCAGCCAATAAATCAATCAATGGTGTTGCAGTTGATAGCAAGAGACAAATATATAAAATATCAATTGATAAAACTTAAGGAAAAGCATTGGAAGTATTCAATGAATTTCAGTGGCCCAAGCCAAATAATCTTTTTCAATTATTTTTGCATCAAAACATAAATTTTTCCCACTTGCTTGATGTTTTTTTTTTATTTTCGTTATAATTGCTCTTCCCCGATTGGTTCTCATGATCATGATAAATTTAAGCGGGAAAATTTTCTTTTTATGGGCAAAAGTTATGCCATCTCTCGGTGAATTACTTGAAGCTTCTTTTTTTGAATGGAAAAGAATTTCACCATTGGTCCAGCTTTTAAATGTCTGTGAAGGTTCTATTCCATCATTCATAAGAATCGAATTGTTTGTGATAGTAAAATTATTATAGTGAAAAATGGAATATGTTGTAATAATTATACATTTTCCGATTCCATTTCCGGTTTTCTCTTGGATAGAACCATCAAATCGAAACAGGAAATTGAGAAACCAAGCTTTGTGATTTTTCATCAAATTGTATGGAATAATTTTTTTTCGAAACTAAAGTCATATATGCTAAATTAGGTCGACATATTGATGGTTTCAGCCAAAAAAGAAAAAAAAACTGATTGGAACTGATTTGACTTACTTATTGTCTGTGGATGTGTTTGTGTGTGTATGCTGGGCTTTCCGTTCACTTTATATTATTTGTCTCCATGGTGTTTCATGATTCAATTATATTTGTCACGATTCCTAGAGATTTGAGATAGTGAAAAATTTGTGTCATGTTTCGGAATTATTTCATTCAACGAATAAATTCGAATCAATGTGTGATTCGAAGAAATTCCAAAGAATGTTGGTTTTGATTGATTGTCTTGTGTTTTAGCTTGATTTCCTCCCGGAAACAAAACTAAGTGGTAGCGGTTTTGCTTGATTTACTAGTTTCATCAATCTATTCTCATTGATTGAATTTGTCTCGTCTTAGGCCTTAGTCGTTTTAGTGGCTGTACATATATCTTCTTTTGAAGAAAACTGGGAAACCAAAAATTCCGTGAAACTTTACATAACCTAGCTTTACCTGGGCCAAGTCAACTTTTTCGAACATTCAAAATAAATCCAGACGAACCAGATTTATACAACACAAGTCTTGAAGTGTTGTTATACGGATATACGGATATACGCACATATACACACCCAAAATTACGTATGTGACGACCATCATTCATCTGGGATACGAATCATTTTTTGGTAATTTTTCCAATACATTGAAGTTATATAGTCCATGGTCCGCATTCAATGTTGACGTTCTACTTCTTCTTTCATCAGAATTGAAGCAGAAGTAATTCATTCTTGGTCTCATTGTGTTGGTCTGTTTTTGGGTGCTCCATTCTGGCTCCTGATTTGCTTTGAAGTCTGCAATGTAACAACCGTCCCTGTAATAGCAATGATAATAATGATAATACTGATTATGTGGATCTTTCGGAGAGGTTTTCTGGTTATTCTTTGTATAGTATTGTCGTTTTGCTCCTTGAGGAATATATACCGACATTCGAAAACACTCACACGGAACGTGCGTATCGTGTAAAGGCGCCTCGGTTGGAAAGGCGCCATAGACCAAGATCGGTCGCCGAGATCACATGGGATTCGCACAAGTGATTTGGTCTTCAACTTGCACACACACACACACAAACACACATAGACACAGACATTGAGATATATACCAAATAGAATCGTGTAATCGTGTCTTCCTATGTGTGTCTAACAATGCCAGCGTGTGTGTGTATCCAAACGACCGGAAATAGCAAAAACGAAAATTACATAGTAGCCCGGCCTATAAAATAAAAGATCCGGTGTCAACTCGAAATAATAGACCAAAAAAAGAGAACGAAAAAATTGCCGTTTTCCGTTTAGCCGTGATGATTATTGGTTTGTTTGCTTTGAGAATCCACAAAAATGAACCATTAGTTTATTTAGCCGATTCTATTTAGGATTCTAGCAATCAATCAACAATGGTATCACAAAAACAATAATTTTTCTATGTGATCGCAATGGATACAATGTTTGCTTCGCGCCAAACATCAGAATGCATCAGCGTACTATGTTCTCGTTAATTTGGTGAGGTGAGAATGATATTATAATTATCATCGCTACCTTCATACAAAATCTACATTCAAACTTTTTTGCCGCCATCCCACAAAAAGATGGGCGTGCTTAACGCTTGTCCTTACATGCATAACACCGAAGCAAAAAAGATTGACAAAATTATGTAAATTATTCTATGTAAGTTTTCACTTTCTGTATTCATTGCTTTCAAGTTGTAAATTACGGGTTTAGGTTCATGCCTGAAAGAAGAATCCTGGCTAGGGACCAGTATTCATTTTGTTTCGTGCCAGAAATTGGACATTCAAGGCAATACTTCACTAGATTAGCAGTGATCAATCTTCATTTCTTTTTTTCGGGCCACTGAATCCGGAAATAAGAAACTAAGATAAGAACATGGGGAAATAGAGATGTAACCAACAAAAAAAACACATTTTAAAGATGTAGCAAGAGATGATTTGAATTTGGAAAAAAATCATTATACCGTATCAGGTCTGCTAATAGAATTAAACAAAAAAAAGTTGAGGAAATCTGATCTCATAGTATTAACATTTTGGATAATATCTTTACACCATAAAAAAAATTCAAAATTAACTCCAGCTTACTAGCCAGGCAAAGACGGATTTTTTTACGATTTACATCGGGCTCTGTCGATGCTTCAGCAACCCTATTGATGAAGATTTGAAACTTTGACGATGAAAAAGTTTCATCTTCACAGCTAGTTTTTATCATTAATCCATTCCTAGGATCTGAGAAACTCGAAAGAGAAGTGCGAGAGAAAAATCTCGACCAAACTTTTCGTTTTGTTTGATTCTCAAGAAACAAGCCAAAACTTTTTACCGGATTCTGTATAAAAATTTCTCTTGCATGTTTAGTTTTTTTTTGGCTGTTGTGTATCTTTTTATGCTTGTTCTTGGTTCCGAAACCATGCGCGTCACAAACCAAAAACACCACACCCACATTAATTCATCATTGATCATCAGATTTGCCAATGTACGCAGAATTCTGGTAGAAATGTACTCTAAGAACAACATAAACTTTCCATCTAAATTTTTGTCGAACGTCTTTGGTAGTCATTATAAAAATCAGCCATTTGCACACGACAAAATGGGATACGTTTAGCATAATTTTCAGGCGCAAAAAAATGATTTCTGTGCGCCAAGAATGGTGTTTGTTTCGAACTGCTCTACATCAAAAATACACTTTGAGGCGAACATCATTGTTTTCATCAACGAGAACAGTCTGTATTCAAAAATATTCTAGGATTCTGGTTATTTTTAACTTCAAATTGACGACCGAACCCATCATTGTTTATTTGTTTGTTTCTTCTCTTTTCTTGAGTCTTGGCTGCAGGAAGCAATAATCAATTGATTGATTTTCAAATATCATTCAAAAAGCTAGATTCGCTTCCCAGACTATTCAACTATCCTTACTATTGTCTTTCATAGTTCATAATACTCTCATTAAAAAAATGTTTGGCCCAAATTCTGGACCATAATTCCGAATCCAAAGCCTTTTGGTTGGGCAATACTCTATTTTGATTGAAAAATGAATTCTCATTCTAATAAGATGAGAGAAATTTGGTGACTTGAAGGGCTTGTTTCTTGTTTAACATTTTTCAATATTCTGAAAATTCGAGAATAACCAAGCATGTTAAATGACGCTGTTAAATGGTGTTCCACTGGCAATTAGTTCAAACTAGCATTTCCAGTGAATCAGTTTGAGAAAACACGATAGAATGGAATGGAAAAAAAATCAATAATAAAAATCAATTCTTTCGTACATTTTTTCCGCCTCAATCTTGGATAGGCGTTTCATTTTCTAGTCTTTCAATTATCATTCCTCTAACACAGAGATCCCCAACCCGCGTTTCATTACTGGTGATGGTTTATTCGCTGGCTATTGACCTAGCCAAACCCATTTGGCTATGTAGCTATGTTGCGATGTTTTTGAACACTATGCGCAGTCATTTGACCAATCCCCCAAATTGGTATTTAAAATTGTTTCCTCAAATTAAGCTGCCTCCCCATAAACCATAACAAGGAAAATAGTTACAAGAAGGAGGAGTCATCCTAGCTTTTTCTCTCTCCTTCGAGCGTACAATTTGTCTTTTTAAATTTGACTGGACTTGAAGCTCTTTATAGTGTTTAGGATGAAAACTATGATGATTGGTGTTTAATCCATAGGATAGGAGGTATGGCCATATTATGGGTATGGATATGTTGCCCATAAACTGTTTTGCTTGTTCATCATCGTTAAACAGCACCACTGGTAATTGTAGGACTGCAACATGGAAAAAGAGGTGGAATATTGTTTAAGCGCATTAAGTACTACTTGACAATTGACATCCGCTACATTTTTTTCTATTGGACATGGATTGCAATGCTAAAACTTTAAATTTTTTGCCTCATTTTTGGGACAAATGAGACTAACATAATTTTTTAAATTTCAAATTTGGCTTTAAGGTCGAAAAAAGTTGTACACCCCTGCCTAACATAGACTCACACACTTGCATACAAACATTATTTCAATCTCCCGGAACTAGTTTGTAAACTTGTCGCAAATTCTTCCGAACATCGATTCAATTCTTTTTAGGTTTCTAGATAGGAAAAAACAAAACACCCTTAAAAAATACATACTGAAGGCCTTCATCTTTGCTTTGTTTGATCTTGTCTTCGTGTGGAGATCCAGGATGCCCTAGTGTGAAACACAAGCAAACGCACAGGGCTTAATGGAATCGAAAAATAATTAAGATTTCAACGGTGATTGACTAACTGACTGGCTGCAAGAATGTGACTGATCGTTTGGGCGTTCCATGGTAGAAACTCTGACTTGGGAAAACAGAAGCCGAACTTGTTTTTTTTATTTTTTTTTTCTATTAAGATTTGTTCTTCCTTTTTTTCACACAAGCGTGATTGGTGGAGCATTTTCAATTTTTCTTGGCTGACCACTTGCAATAAAATAATGATAAAAACCTTTCACCATCAGGGATCAGAGCACAGAACAGAAAAACAGCTTTTCACTGATTAGTTTCTCTTGATGGCGAAATTCTTTTCGGATAATTGAAAACGATGGGCGATGGTCGGATAAGAAATCTTAACAAGAACAATAGATGATGATCAATACGATCTGGATCATAGAAAGAATCAAGTGTCAGCGATGTTTTGGCAAGATTTCGATTTATGCTGTGTATCTGTTCAAGATAATGATTCTGGTCCAGCGATTGGCCAAGTTATATACAAATCTGTTGTGTATGTGATATCGATTCATATCAAGATAATATCGGTCACATTCTGATCAAAATAAAGAATCCAGACAATTAAGCCAGATCAAATTTTGAAACAACGACAAACTTTTATTTCACAACCCAATTTCCAGACATCCATCCCTACATCCGGAAACCTGGAATGATTAAGGCAAAGTAATAATCATCAAAGTGAAACAACACCGGAGCAATGGCGGAGATCACTGATAGCCTACTCGGAAAAATTGTGTTATGCACACTGGTTTTTTGCATTCTCTCATTTTGTTTTCTGGGCCAAATGTGGGCCGATTCCGAAAACAAAGTTTTTGCTCCCAAAAAAACCCTCCACACTACCACCATCAACATTACTGGTATCAGCCAGACGTTATTTATCAAAAAAAAACTGCAGAATATCCCTGAAAAAAAATATAGGCCTGTTGTTTGTGTTGTTGGTGGTGTGTGTTGTGGGTGCATGTGAATAATAATTTATTCTTGTATAATATTGGTGCATGTGTAATTCTTCGTCAGAATTCTGCTGGTTTTGCGGTTGATTTTGACGAAAAAAAATGTGATGGTTGTCGGTGCAGTGCACCTGTCGTGGCATAAATTCTGTATGGCTGCATGTTGGCTACTTTGTTTCATTATTGTCATTATTGCAATTGGATACACACACAACACAAGGCTACAGCTAAAATTCTGGTTTCTCTATGCATATCCCTCGTCTTCTTTCATACGAATAATTATTCTAATTGATCTGAAATTAGTTTCCCAACCGGAAAAAGAAGCAAGAAAAATAGGAAAAATGCACAGAAACAAAATCCAGATCCGATTCCCATATATTCGGCGAACGGGCCAACCATAGATACAGACGGAAAGAATTGGTAAGAGGAAGAAATTGAAAGCAAGAGCTAGCTGTACCAGGAGGATTCTTTTCCTTTTCGTAGATTTGCAGCGCCAAATTCAAAAAATTTCTCAAAACAGCCAAGAATACAGGAAACAAGCATACAACAAATGTGGGTGGCACTTTGCAATTATATCATATTATTATATTGCATCTCTTTTTTTTGGTATCGACTTCCTGATACACTTTGTCACTATGAGCCTTACATTTAGGTTGTTTATTGGATTTTTCTCCTTGCTTTCAGACCTAAGATAAAAAGCCACCAAAGAATGTACAAGAATGTACGTCATTTACTTTGACAACTGTCAGCAAGCCAACCATGATATATCTAGCAGCGTTCATTTACTTATTTATAAGAATCATTACAATACAACTTGATGGGTGTTAGTTTGGGATGTTTCCTTAGCTAGAATCCTGTTTTTGTTATCGTTTTTTTTCTTTGCCATTATTGCATAAACTGGGTCGCTATTATTGTTAGCGTACAATGGTTATTGCCATTATCATCATATAATCCAGAATGGATATTGTGCGGACACAAATACTTGTATGGTTAGCGCGTCAAACTTGTTTGCGTTTTTTAGGGACCGAAAAAATGGCTTCGACTTCGGTCCGGGTATAGCCGGAAAAACACACACGTACAATTAATCCCATTTTTATGATCAATATCACTTTATAATAATTTTTTCCTATTATTATCAACATTATATTTGTATTCTGCAAGCATTATCCAGACAAAAAACCATCAATCAAACCAGTATTTAATTGATCTTTACAGAAAAACTCCCACAACTGGTGTAAATAGCCGTAGATTGGGATAAATCTCAACAAATGTAGCTCTTTTGTTTAAATGAAATTGCGACTATTTCAACTTTTTTGGTTTTATGGCCCTTCTGATTCAAAAAACAGGATGTAAAAAAATGTGCAATAAATAATAAACATGTTCTGTGGACCGTGATTCATAAAGACACATGATAGTCCAATAATTTCAGTTTTTGTCAAGGAATCATAAACTCGGTGGACAAAAATTGGCCATTCGTAAAAAAGAATCAGCCAGAATCTTGATTTTTCCCTTCATTTCATCTCTTTTTCTCCTTTTGCCAACTGAAAGATCATAAAAACTTGATTAGGGGTTTACTAAGAACTTTGTGCTAAGAGGCCAGGGACCACAAAATTTCCGCCACATCTGTTGATGACACATTCTTTTTGGTTATGGTATTGGATTTAAGTTGTTTTTTATAATATTTCTATTATCATCATCATTATTTAGAATCAAAACTGTTTGATGGTGTGATTATGACATACACACACAATGAAAATCGTCCAGAATTTAATAGTTTTCTATAGATTACGCAATTTATTTCTTTTTTGTTTTAGCAATCGAATTCTTCAGGGATTCCATTAGGCTGGTTTACTGTGAGGAAAAAACCCTTCATCATCGGGGAGATTGTGTTTTGAAGCATTGCTTTACTGTCAATGAAATATAATTAGGAATATATGGAACCCACATACACATAATTATATAGAGAATACATTTTTTAAAAACCGAAAAACACACACGCACATAATATTACATAATTTTATTATTAATGAAAGCATTAGGAAAAGGAAAATACGAAAATGTTTTTAATGTAGACAAAGCGGGTGCACACATTTCCAGCAAACTAGATACGATTGCACAGACCAAAAATATGAACAAGAAGAAGATAGTTGGATAGTTTTTGGAACATTCATTGTATCCCCAACAAAAAAAAAGAGAGAGACCCAGAGAGACATATACCGTGTATGTTTGTGTTATCATTAGTATTATATAACTTATAAGCTTGATGAACGCAAAAAAATACTCTCTGGAATACTGTTTAAAACAAACTTGAATGAATGTGACCGAAAGATCTGTGAAACTGGAAAATGGAATGCCGATTTCAATGAAATTCGGTTCAAATGGGAAAACAATGGAGAGCAAAAAAGAAAAAAGTCAAAGTGAGGAAAAATGAGAGAGAAAGAGAGCCCGGGAACCAGCAAAGTATGCGATACCAAATTGGAAGAGAGAGAAAGAGAGAGAGATTGGAATAAATTTCACCGTTGACGGAAAAGTCATGTGAATAACTGTGTGAAAGTGAAAGTGTTCCATAGGGATGGCTTTTGGTACCAGAAAATTTCCTGGATGGTCGGTGTTGTTCCGACACGACAAAGTATAGACAACAACAGAAAAAAAACTTGGACAAATCCTGACCATCATTTTACCAATGAATTCCAAACAAAGAATACAACAAGGTTTGAAATTCTTGAAAAAAAAATACAATTCACCAATGGGATTTCACGATCTGTATCCCGCCTTCTTCCGCTGCCTTTTTTTTCGTTATTTGATGTTTCGTGTTAATTTTTTTTCTGTCTGTTTGTTGGGAACTATAATTTGATTAAATTTCGCCAGAAATAAATGGGTTTTTGGCCCGAGTTGGAACATGAATCCAAGGATGGTGATCGATAATTTTTTTTGCTTACACACTTTGACACGCAAACTTCCTTTCATTTTGTTTTCCCTCTCTCTCTCTTCCAGGATACCTATTGGACGAGATCGAATCTTTTTTGCAATTAAGATCTGATTATGATTTGCTTATAATTTGTTAAATTATAAATGACTTAGACCAAAAGAGAACTCCCATAGTTGCTATAAGTGGAGCGAATCCAAGTATCATCTGAAGAAGGTTGAAATCTAGAAAGTGGGCCGTATCTTTTTTTGGGGCTGGGCGGAGCAAAATCAAATATTCAATCATTTTCGATGGCCTTCAAAGAAAGCCCTATTTCAAGCATAATCGAATTTATTTTCATCGCTATCATCGTGTCTCTCTCCTCCTCTTTCTCTTTCTCTTTCGCTTTGATAAGACCCTAAATTAGGAGCTTAACTGCAATACATGCACGTACAATGCTGCCGCCAACCTCAAATCCAGGGACCAAATTAAGTATTGGCAACGGAAACTAAAACCAGAATATACGCGCATAAAATACATAGAGAATCGAAGAAATTGGTGGGCAAGAAAAAATTTCTGATTTGACAGTATTTTTCCCTCTGTATTTTATATGGTTTTGAGCCAAACATACACCATCTCACTATCTTGATTTTTTTCGGTTCCATTTCTTTTGATTGGACACCCTTGGAGACCTTTCGGATAGTAGTTTGGATAAAATATATTTAGAACACACAAAATTCTAAGAGAATTCTCAGCACACATAAAGTAGGAAAGCTTGAAAAGGAAACGTGATTTCGTTGACAGGGCTAGGTCAAAAATGGAAAAAGTAAAGAGATCATTTTGAACGTATTATGGGCGTAATCAATCCACACCCATTTAATGAAATTAATAGCTCAGTAAATCGTACAAACAATTGAATTTTTCAACACCAACACACACACACCACTGTTACTGAGGAAGGAAACGAAAAAATAATTCTGGGACAGTGACCAATAATTTGAGAACTCGCCAAAGCAATAATAGTCAGTTGGGCCTCACCAAGTATTTATTTTTTCTTGGTTTTTTGATGTCTGGTATGTGTTCCTGAAACTGTTCCGCTGGTTTAATAGCGTTGGCATTTGACCAAATAAAAAATTTATAAAATAAAAAAACTTATTGTAGAAAAGGCCAACGAAAATTATGGGCTGTTCCAAGCTAAACACTGTTGGATCATAATTAAAAACATTGCAATACGGTTCCAAATAATGGTCTCTTTTAGGATATCTCACAAAACACTCTATCTACTTTGTTCCCACCACACACACACACACAAACACAAGATTAATCTTTCAACACATTCCATCGAACCTTGTGGTAATCTCTCATTTAGTTTGACCAAATTCCTCAGGAATTCTTTCTACTTCCTCAGCATGTGTTTATGTGGGACTGTCTCAGAAATGATTTAAATAAATCTCCAAGCATGGCTTTCTTGCCCAAAAAACAAAAACAAAACCAATCAACCCACAAACACACCGACCAACCATGCATACCAGCCAACCAGCAAATTATCGCATTCCAGTAAATCAAAACCAACACCAGTGAATTGATTGCAAAACCAGTAACTGCAAAGGATTGGTGTGAGGCCAAAGCTCGAAAAATGGAACCAGTATCAATGATAATAATAATAATAAGCTTTGGGTTTTGGTTTGGTGCCAAGGATTATCATTTTGTTATTTGATGGCAGTTGCTGCTGCATTATGGAATGCTTGCTTATCAACCAAATTGCATAACCGAGATGTGAGTTTGGTCCTTTTATTCTGGTGATTGGTGGTTTTTTTTTGTTTAATATCAGCACAATTTGACTCAAACAACCGTGAAGATTGTCAAATTTGTTGGGACGTTATCGCTCCATGAATTACCAAGATTGGTAATATCGGAAAAGGATATTGTGTAACGGTCTCATTTTGTCGGTTGCAAGGGGGCAGTACACTATACAGTGAGGTATCGTTTTATACGATGGATACGTTCTACAGACGCTTCTTCTCCTGTTTATGGTGTGTATCATTATAGAGTCAAATCACATTGAACCAATCAGAGGGTAAGACCGCTCTTGTAGGCGTCAAACATGCACAGACAAGTACTGGTTGAAGCTGATCGCTTTTCATTTCAGTTCAAATCATACAATGAACCAATGAGAGAGAGGAATACACCTTTTTCTGCTGTTTATAGTGTCTCGTCATTGGGTAAAATCATCGCTAGACTAATCAGAGAGAGGAATACAGCTTCGTCTCCTGTTTATGGTGTGTATCGTCATTGAGTCAAATCACATTGAACCAATCAGAGGGTAAGACCGCTCTTGTAGGCGTCAAACATGCACAGACAAGTACTGGTTAAAGCTGATCGCTTTTCATTTTAGTTCAAATCATACAATGAACCAATCAGAGAGAGGAATACAGCTTCGTCTCCTGTTGGTAGTGTGTCTCGTCATGGGGTCAAATCATAACAATTAGCCAATCAGAGGGGAAAACTGTTCTTAAAGGCGTCAAACATGCACAGACAAGTACTGGTTAAAGCTGATTGCTTTTCATCAGTTTATAGTGTGTCTCTGTCAAATTTTTGGATGTAATACAAACCGCACAACTTCAAAATCACATAAAACAAGACCTTCCTGTATTTGGTCATTGACAATAACCTTAAAATTCTGATAATAGGTAGAGTTTTCATGAAGGAATAAAAATTCGAGCAATAAATTTTTGAATGAATGATAATGATAATGAGCAGAGCCAAAAAAAGTCTGCCATAAAGAACAGAGGCCCTATAATTCTTAGCTAAAAAATAAAGAGTTTCTTTCTCAGCAAAGGTTTAAGTGAAGAGAAAAAAATCCGTCAAAACGCCAAGTAATAAGTAATATTCAAATGAAAGAAAGAAATTCAATGGGTGCATAGGATATATAAAATACTTGCCCGTTTCTTTTGTTAGCAATGAAGTTTGTCAATCAATTTTAAGTTCTCGGGAATTGAAAATGATGAAAAAATACAAAGCTTTTTCCATTTCAAAATCTTTTTATCTGGACAGAAAGTGCAAAGTTGGAAATTGGATTCTGTTTCAAAGAATATTCTGAGATTTTCGTTCAAAATGATGATGTTTGAATTGAGAATTTCCAAAATGGCACTCGACACAAATTGTAATAATAACAATCATCATCCGCATTCTGATTGGACAAGCATCTCTCATTTTTTTTGGAATTGTCAGAGGAAAATAGGCAAATTATCATCAATTTTATTCTCGGTGCTTGTATATGTTCAACATCACATCTATTTAGTGAAAAGATGGATCACGTCTGTACGTAGGGCTAAAGGAACAAACAAATTTCTGATGGAGGATTCCGGGAGCCGTTTATTGTTTTTTCATTCGTTCTCTAGCATGGATACTATTCATGCACCGACAAGACCGAACGACCTTTATCGTGTGGCAATCTTATAGCGAACCAAAAGAGCAAAGCCATAATCAATATTGAACCGCATGCTAGATTGTCGGTTTCTTTTTTTTCATTTTGGGATGATCAAATGATTTATTGAAATACCACCGATACACACACACAAAGAGAGACAATCAATGAAACACAGAGATGGACAGAATTTTTTTTTCGCCAGAACTAGAATCGATTCAATAAATCAAACTTTGGTTTGATTTCATAGTAAACGACAGTAACTAAAATGGCGAAAGTACCGTTCTATGTTACTTTTTTTTACAAATGGCCAAAGAAAGTGTTTTCCTTGCTAAAAGAAAAATATTTTGTTTATAATCTGTGTTTAAGGAGAACATTCCTTGAGAGTTTGTCGTTTTTTTTTCATCTAGTTGTGGCATTTTCAACAAACAACATAAAATAACTGAACATAGTGAATGCCCGTTAATCAAGGATTTCTCTGTGTTCGGTTTGTTTTCCTGGCATTTCATGGAAACTTACTTTGGTAGAGAAAGATATAGATTCGGGATCCATTTTCCTGTACTTCTGTTACCACTGGAATTATGCTTATCGCGCGCGCCACACGGACGATCGGACGACTGTACATTTGAGGACACACATACACAGACATGCTGATAATAATGGCCAGAATCGATATTCTTTGTCGTTCTGTTCTGTTTTTTTTATTTATCTACTTTGGTTGGGAACACATGCATATAGAATGGCGCCAAAGTTTGTCATTTGAATGTGCGGGTTCCAAGACAACAACCACGAAAAGATCATTGTGAGTAAAGACCCACACACACCCACGAATATGTTTTGAGAGATATACTCACGCACATAAACATGGAATTGGTGGAAAAATACCCGAATCTTCAATAATAATAAAAATAAAAGATAAGCTTCTGATGGTGGTGATGATTGGATCGTATTTCGATCCAATAAACGTAGACCTACTAACAAATAAAAACAACAGGATCGGAAATTTTCATTTTGCCCATTCGATTGGGAAACCTGAATGAAAAATTTTCTGAAAACCCAGTTTCTGGCGGCCATAAAAGGCAATATTCTTATTTGGGCAGAGCCGCCCAAGACTGGCGCCAATAAGATTTGAAATTATTTAAGAAAGATCCAGGTTTTCATGTGAATTATTTTTATAATCAATCTTTTTCCGCAAAGTATTAATAATTAATCATCACTATACAAGACCCAAAAGACTTTGGGCCTATTAATTATTTAGGAAACAAAAAACAACGATAATTTCTGCAATGTCCGGTTTGTGTGGTTTTAGCCCACAGAAACGGTCATCCTACATATTTTCACACATGCATACATGCTTTTTTCAAATGCATTCGATAATGGCAATGTAGGATTACCTGGAATCTACACTTTCTAGTGTTTTGTTGATAATTGTTCAGAATGAGGAGCGAGAGAGAGAGCGAGAAAAAAATAGAAGATAGAAAAAGCAATAACTAGAAACAATGGGTGGTTATATAATAAAAATAATAGTACCAGGAAAATGAGAATGGCCATAATAAAACCATTGCTTGCCATGATGATGGTGTTTGAATTTGAAGACCCAACAATAAAGGACACTAGAAAAAAAAGAAGACCATAATGGCGGGAAAATAGGAATAGGGGAACCAAACTTAAAGTATAATAATACTTACTTGAATCGTTTTCGGCTGTGTGCTGTTGATAAATTCCAGAAGCATCAGTTCCAATGGAATATCGTTCGTTTCAGAAAAAAAAGAAGAGAGAAAATCGGATTAAAACTGAATGAAACTGAATGAAAAAAACTTGAAAATTCAATTTATCGTTATTTTTTTGAGCACAGTTTTTTTCTGTTGCCCGCAGATGTTTACCGCAATCATTCGTCGTTGTAGATCGTCAACTTTGTGTTTTGGAAAACATAAATCAAAGAATATTATTAAATGTTTAAGGCATGGAAATTTATACTGTTGGCATTATTTATTCAAACGAATCAATGTTTTTGCCTTGTACTTCCGGAAAAGATATCACATTTGAACGGTTTTCACCACTTTGTATCAATTGCGATTCTTGCTTTGAATGTTCTAAAACAATCTTCAAATCTGAATAATGTCTCGGTCGGATGGGTTATCGAAAAAATCAAATTTAGCGCCGAAATTCTACAAACTGCCATCTGTTGAAAGAAAAAATCATAACCGGAAATTGTTCCAGGCAGTTTTTTTAAATCTTCTCTTTTGTTTTTTTTTTCGCAACAGCTAGGGCTCAGAAAAGATCGGCAAATGATGTATAACCCAAATGAATCAACAAGAAGTAGATGGTGGTGATGATAATGACGATAGTGATGAGGACCATGATCGAATGGAACAAATCCTCGATGATGATGATGATGATGATGATGATGATGACGATGAAGAAAAGCTTGCTAGTCGGGACCCAGATCCAGAAATATTAGCCATTTTGGATAATAATAATGATGAGCTTGTTGTTGTTCAATCACCATTATCATTTTCATCTTGCTGTTCGGTTTCTTCAACATTTTCCACAATCACAACGACATACAACACTGATAGTAATAGGACCCGAAGATTGTCATTGATCAAGCCACCATCACCATTTCAAGATACATGGTATGAACCATATCCAACATTCAATCGGATGCTCCAACTTAATCCACGGCAAAATAGCGACAATGTTGTTTTTGTTGCTGCGGAAGATGATAGGGTTGGTGATGATGATGGTGGCCATGTCACTGAACATAAACATCTTGGGATGATCCAAGATTCTTTTATTCCAACGCTATTTGATCAACAATTATCTTCCTCATCTAACATCGAACATAGTAAAAATGCCGATCTATATATGGCCCAGCGACTTGGCAACCATAAACATCAAACATCCGTGTATTTGAATCAAACAACACCATTCATATCATCATCAACATCATCCAATATTCAGCATAGATTCAATATTGGTGGATCAATGTCCAATGAGCTAACAATGGTGGTTCCATCATCATCAAGATCAGCACAGCAAGATCCAATTCAACCATCGACCAATACACCTAATACGTCAATGATCGATGATCTGGAACAACAACGGGTACAAATGTTGTTGAATTCTTGGATGCAACAACGTGATAATTCAATGACAATGTCTTCACCATTGTCTGGTGTTGGTCATCAACCACAGCCTTTGCTGAATGCGACTGAATATCAACTGTATTGTAGATTATTATCACAGCAGCAACAACAGCCACCATCATCATCGCATGAGAATCTGATCAAATCGTCGGATCATCTGGAAATGAAACAATTTGTTCCAATTGTTTCGATGGTCTCGAGCAACCAAAATTATTTTGCACCACCACCGCCTCCTTCCTCGCCAATGGTTCTTACATCGATGACACCCAATAATGTTTGCTACGATTCTTCACCAACTTACCATTATAATCAACATCAAAGATTACCACCGCATCATCGTTTGCATCCAAACCAACTACAGCGATATGGCAGCTCTAATTCGCTCAATTATGGCCGCCATCATAGTCAACGTGGTGTAGTTGTTGGTGGTGCCAATGATAATGGCAATCACAGCAACAATAATCATCACCATCACCATCATCATCATCATTTGATGGCTAATTCGTATCGTAATCAACCCCTTGCAGCAACATCGACGACCACTTCCGGTGTCAGCTATCCTTCAACATCATCATCGATTCCTTCCGATCATTTCTGCAACAACAGCAACGATCCAAATGGAAAACTATTGGTGCATCATCATAGTCCGGTATTGACGCCCTTATGTCCTCAACCAAATCCTAATTCGAATGTGGCCAACAAAAGTATTGTTGATCAACCAATTCATCATAATCATGCCAATATTGATCCAAGATCAACATCAAGATTAAGTAATATAACATCGAATGATACTTCTACCATCGTTGAATACAATCGTCCATCATCATCGATGGATGGTGGTGTTGGAAGCATAAATCGACCACCACTAACTCAAGGAGGACCTACTATGTTGAACAATTCTAATCCTAACAGGAATGATCCTAATATGATCCTTCAACCTAATGAATCGGCTCAGACCACAACGATGATGTCCGAACAGCAAAAACAAGCCATGGTTTTAGCCATGGTTGAGGAACATGTCAAACAGGAAGCACAACTTCGCGAACTCAAAGGTTATGAAGCATCGGCCAAATACCAGCCACCGATGATCGATGGCCAAGCAATGGCTGCTGCGATACTTACCCAGACCGGAACCATCATCCCGGAACAGCCACAGCATAAACGGTCGTGTTCACAATGGCGAATGACATTGTTCGTATTCTATTGGATCATTTGGATCGTTTTTCTTATCGGTGTTGTCATTATTGTTGCTGCCAATACAAGGACAGAGTGATCAATTAAATCATCACCATTTTAATTCATCTTCATCTTCATCTTCATCTTCATCTTCATCATCAATGAAAAATGTATATCACCTCAATTGAATTACCAGCATGATATATAATGGCCTTTTTAATCATCAACCAAACCAACTTTTCTGGACTGTGATCTATGTGTCTGTGTGAGAGAGTGATGTTTGCTCCTCCCTTCAAATTAAAAAATAACATCATGCACCGCTAACATCACCACACATTATTATTAAAACCCGCCCATGCCTGTATTATAGGGACAAAACCTCACATTGAAACACACTCACCCACACACACATAAGCATACATTTATGTTACCCCTTTTGGCCCTCCTATTTTAATGAGGAACCAATCAAATCATTTGTAAAAAAACATACTGACCAATGTAAATGCTGTAGACTCCTTTTTATAATAGTTTCAGCGTATTAATTTTTGTTAATTTTTTTTTGGGTAAACCCGCGTCTTTTGGTTTCATCAAATATTCTTGGATCTTTATAGTTTTGTCCTCTTTCTTTACTTGTGTGCACATGGCAAGGGTGGCAGATATTGGTGTTGATTTTTATTAAAAATTTTGGTTTTTGTTCAAACACTATTTGGATGGAATTCTATTTTGGAATCTAAAAAACGAATATATTTTCATGGATAATAAGGTTTCGATGCTTCTGCTATCCATTTAAGATATGGAAAAACATCCAAGAATATCATTGGTCGATCCACGCTACAATCGCCCATAGTACGGGATGCAACTCCCAATAGTTTGGAACCGGATTTTTGATTATCGGTGTAGAGTGGTCCACCTAAATCACCTTCACAACCTTTATCAATTGGAATGATTTCAGTGGTTGTCGCTGTTTCATTGTCCATTATTGTTGACACTTCTTCTTTCAATGTAGACTGGGCAACACATATCTCATTTGGATTCATCGGATAGTAATCCGATGGACAACCAACCAATAGAGCTTTGTTTACCTGAAGTTTTGATCGTAAACCGTTGCGAACACCGGATCCCCAACCAGATAGAAACAAAGCTTCAGCGATGGATTCCATTTCTTCGGCAGGCGATCCGGGCAAACAGATATTGGAAATGTTTCCTTGGGATTTTTCAAAATCGAACGGCATCCCTAAACGTAATACGGCAAGATTGTTGGCCAATGTTTTCTTTTCGAAATCCGGATGGACCTTCACCGATTCTACATAGGCCAAGCCGGGTTTCTGTTCTCCAGGGAATTTAGCAAAGCCCCCGTTGGGAAGGTCAACGATTCCGGTTTCAGATCTAATCATTCCTGAAAAGACACTTTTGGGACAGATTGTAAATAGAAACGAATCGTTAGGAAATCCAACCACCATTCTGTTACCTATCAACACAGGAAGCGCTGGTCAGAACTGCTTGTTTGGTTAGGATTACACCGCCGCACGAATGTTGCCATGATCCAAACATGCTTTTGTTCTCAACAGAAACTTGCCATACAACTTGACCTAATTGAGCAGTGTAAGCAGCATTGGTTTTGGTATCCAATGCAATTGGACCCAAGCCGCATTTCGTTGCAGATTGAGATTCTTTATCAGCAACTAGATCCGAACAGGACACCAACAATAACGGATTAAATAGAATGAATAAAAAATAGCAAAAACACAGTTTGAAGACGGTCATGTTTGTTGTGCTGGCTTTCTAGCAAACAGATACTGGTCCAAATGATTCTGAATGGCAAGCTTTTATACACAAAAAACAGAGTGTTTCGATCTTTGTGATGATCCGGATGTTTCATCATGATCATAAAACTATTTAAGCATTGTTTTTCAAAGCAAAGATTTGAAAGATTGAATTTTGGATCATCGAGAAAAATCCCCAGCCAATAAAAAAAACGAACTTAGACCCGTGGTCATAAAAACTGGGTGATGATTGCAAATTATTTAAAGCAATAAAAAAAACTTGGAATCTGGCGTCATGTTGTCTAAATGTTTTTTGAGAATTTCTGATCCTGAACCAAACTTCGAATTCGTTCGTTTCAGTTTTCAAATCTCCACCTCTCAATGGGAAACGGACTTCGGTTCCGATGGCGCCCAGCTAATTGAATTATTTCGAAAAAAAATATGCTAAATTGTGCTCACCAGGGTTCGAACCTGGGACCTTCTGCGTGTTAGGCAGATGTGATAACCGACTACACCATGAGCACCAGACATAACTGTGATGATGCAAAAACTAGTTTTTAATACTGCGTAGATTTGGGCGCCAAGAAAAGAGGAATTCGAGTCGGTTGATCGGAATCTCTCATCCATACGCTGCTGCCATCTGTTGGCGACCAAGTAAGTTACATACTTTGAAAGCAATTCTCTTAAATTCTGAACTGCTTGAATTCAAGATAAGGCATGATTATTAGTCACGATAAATGGTCGTCACAAAAGTTTGTTCCTATCATTTTTTTTGTTCTAAATCATTCTCAGATCAAAGTGTGCTTCCAATCCCATTGCTGAAAATGCATTCCGCTGGTAATTTATTCTTAATCTTCATCATCATCTTCGGAATATTGATCAATAACAGTCAATCATTTATTATGTATGCGATTCATGATGTCAGCAGATTATTTCAATCATCTTCCTCATCCGACATCAATCCATCTAAACGTAAGCATCAATTCTAAACAAGATTACCATTGTCTAGATTTAATTCCTAATGTTGTACAAAAGCATTTAATCCTGGGACGATTAAAGCAGATGATGAGGATGGTAAGTTGTTGTTGCGTTTGATAGAGAGTGGACAGAAATTGTCCACTGAAGCTCATCAGAAATTATCACCGGTTGTTAAGCAAAAACCGAAAAGTCCACCGGGGACAAATTCTGCTCCTAAACCGAACAAATACCGGAACATTGTCGTGGAAGAATTGGATTATCTGGAAATGTTATTAAAACGTGCCGAATCCTATTTGAATTATTTAAATAATCCTTTTATGAAAAAACTAATAAACTATACAAAACAAGACTTGCAATCAATGGTGAACTATTTTGAGATCATTCTGAAACTATACGATCAAGGTGATGACCTATCCATACCGATATTGACCAATCTTTTACAACAACTATTAACACAAACGGACTTGGATATTGGCTACTTGAATTCAAACGGTTACCGAGAGTATGCCAATAAAATATCCGACCAACGAAATCGTTTACAATTGATGCTACGCGAGTTGAAACAAAAAATGGAACAATTAGATTCAAAAGAATTTTCCGAACGAATCAAAAAAATTCTATCTTCAATGATTGATTTCGAAAATTTAGTCCTCGAAGCGGAAAAACAGTGTAACATCAATTCGGTCCATCATTAAAATTTGTTGTGGTTTCTTGTGAAAAAATTTTATCATATTTTTTGTTTGTTGTAAATTAATCATTCTTTTAGTTTCTGTTTTTGAAGAGATTTTTTTTTAAATTAAAAAATCATCACCTTAACTTTATTCATTCATACAACGAAATTTCATTAGCAAAAGAAATATCCAATGGACTGAAGCGGTTACTAATAATGAATCATTGATGCTCGAGGACAAAGATTCCTCCCCACAATTTATGTCTTTGAATCCCAATGATTATCAAATGGTAAAAGATTTTTTCAAACCTAATTGTGATGAATTTTGGCGCCCAAAGATATTCAAAGGAATAGAGACAAACTAATAAAATCAAACATTTTTTTTAACACGTTGACGCCGGCGTGTACCACCGGTGGCTCACATTTACATTGATTTTACTCGCGCGCCGCCCCACCGCTAGAATCATGAAATTCTGCGCCGGCTTGAACGTGTTAAAAAACCTATAGTTATTTAATTATCATCGCTGTCGCGAGATGGCAGTACCATCTATGCAATCGTTGAGAGAGCTGGAAGTATTACTAGGTTCCCCTTCCGGGGGGCATTCGGGTATTTGGTACTTTTGGCAAATTTTGCTTACAAAATGATAATTTTTTCTGTTGAAAAAACAGCCATCTTCATCGAACAGAAAACATATAAATCTTGTTACTTCTTCCAAATCATAAAAGCATGATTGGCGTCATCAATTACAATTCTCCGAAGCAGAATGATTGTAGTTTTTGATTTATAATTGTGCAAACAAAAATTGGATTCATGCAAATGCACTAAAAAGAATCCTTCGCACCGATTGTCATGTCAATACCGCTATCAATTTGGTGCAAACAAGAATCATCAGATTCTGAGCAAAGGAGCGTGAAAAATGGCGGATAGTAGTGCCATCAACATGAACCATTCAATTGAACATTTCAATCGAATAATAGCGCAAAAACAAAATTCAATTTAATCACAATTAGCATTAAATGTTGAACAAAATGAGAGAATATTCATCGCTGCAATGCTGGTTCTCCTAATCAATGTTTCTGAAATATACTTGATGATGATGTTGTTATGGATCATCATCATTATAATGATGATAATAATAATAATAATAATAAGCTTTGGATGTTGTCGTTCAAAAGCAATAATCACTTATCAAAAGTATATTGCACCCGAATAGCCATAATAAAGAATCGTTGGTTGAAGCAGCAGCAGCAGCAGCAGCGGAGAAACTCAAAAATGAAAACGGAAAATTACTTGGTTATTAATGTTTCTAACCATTTTGTTCTAGTTTTGTTTCAATTTTAGTACAGTTCTTTTTATATTTTGCAATTCAATTCGAACGAGCCCGCGCGCGCATTCATTCCCGTTCCATTCTTTGCTCCATTCTATGGGTGTTTCATCTAATCAAATCCAATTGCATTAATATCTAATGGTCAAACATTAATTTAAATTGTTGTGAATGTTCGCTTCAATGGAATAAATGAATGAATGAATGAATGAATGAAGGGAGAAGTAACAAATACGGATACATTATTCTACATTTTAGAGTTCTCTTAGCCCGAAAAGAAAGACATAATATAAATGGCTGTTTGAAAAATTGGTGAAAAAAAACCTCCCCTAAGAATGGAAACTGGAAACTTTGGCTGCCTTTGGAAAAACCAATGAATTTATCCTCGCTTGATTCGGTTTTTTCTTCTCGGCTACAAACACACACACACACACACACACACAAAATCCCGCAATGCTAGGCCAACACAACAGCCAAGGCAAAGGAGAAAAATTGGATACATTAGCATTATGGAACCTTATTATTATTGGTTGAGATGCTGCTACTTGTGAACAATTTCAAATCTATATCTTGACTTTTTTCTTTCTCTTTCTCTCTCTTTCTTTGCCGATGCTTCTGGTTGTTTTTTTTCGGTGCTTGTATACTGGTATTGTGTATTTAAATTTACAGTCAACAAATCAAAAAGAAACCCTAAAATCCGTACCATCGACAATCGGACAAGATCCATTGCCTCTACTACAAACAATGGACTTCCCCAACGGATCATTTTGGATTCTGGTTGTACGAAAAAAAATTGCAGTGTATAAAAAAACTTTAACAGGAAAATAACGCATAAGATCGGATTGGTTGTGATTGGTTGAAAAAGTAGAGGCATAATGTAGCTATACCAATGCTCTGCCATGCTCTGCTTGTCAGTGTAGGTGGATCCTTGTGGACATGCCGACCAATGAAGACCACTGATGACGATGGGCGATCAATATAGAAAGCAAGAAAGCAAGCAAGCAAGCAAACAAACAAACAAACGAACAGACAAACAAACAAAAGATCTCCTCCTTTCCCCTTGTTTTACGACTGCCCCTTTTCGAATAATGACAACGATGATGATGATAATAATAAAAATATATCAAAGTTCAGCCAGAAAGGCTGGTCTTGGTCTATTGGTGCGCGCGCTTTGAGGATAATCGACCAAGAGAAAGAGAGAATGTAGAGAGAATAGGGCGGTGAAAGCACTCAATCTATGGCAAACAATCGGGTTCACAACCAATTAATTGGCCCAAACCAATCGTTCTTTTTTTCTGGTTGTTTCTATTGATTTGAACAATCAAACAACAACAACAACAACAACAGCAGCAGATACCCATCAAAGACTTTTAGGTTCCTATCACCAATTCTGCAGGCATTTCAGTATTGGCGCGATTTTTCAGTATTCGAATCATTCAACAATGATCTGGGTTTTGATGAGATTCGAATGGCGCCCATAAATAATATGATAATTATCCTCATGGTTGCGACCTGCGACAGTTTTGAATCTTTTTTTTTTGCTTTTGATATCTGCTTAATATCGTTCCAAATTCTATTCATTATCTGGATTTATTTTTAGACATTAACCTTAATCATTTTTTTTCGGTTATTATTTCGAGAATGAGAATCCAGATCCGGAGGAACAGAAAAAATCCGAGACTTGGTCGCAGTTTTGTTTTTGTGTGTTCATATAATTATTATCATTGTCATCAATATTTCAAGCACACAGACACACACCAGAACAAATGCACCATGCACTGACCGATTGGTTGACTTTGTAAATGGCCGACAAAAAAAATTGGTCTATCGATTATATCTTTGCATTTACGCTCTTTACGAACGGATTGCTGGTGGTGGTGGTGGGGGGCGCCTACCAGTTAAGCTATCAGCACCAGAATGGCCAGAATGTTTGATTAAGCCTTAATCATACATTTGGTATTTTATAACTTTTACAATAATAATGGCCCAATATATTCCTTGGATCCCAGAATAATAATAATAATAATAATAATATTATATAACGCAGGAAAAAAAATATAATAAATGATTGGAGCTTTACGTACATAATGTTGCAAGAAAAAATTTTTTGCTTTTTGTTGCTCTGCTTCGCTGCTTTCACTACGAGAAAAGGCGCAGCAGCAGCAGCAGTGAAAAAAAATCTATAAAATACATTATCGTTATTAATTTGCTTGGGTCCCACCCCCCTCTCCTTACTCTCTCCTCCCCTCGCGCGCGCACACACATAACAATCCAAGCACCGAAGCAAACAGCCCAGTATCCAGAGTAATAGCCACTGTGTTGGAACGGTTGGATCGAGCGGCAGCAGCAGCAGCAGAAGTAGTTTTTTGCAATTTAATTTGTTTGTATTTTGTATTTTGGAATGCAGCAACAACGGCGTATAGCAATATTATTATTGGGTACATATTCTCTATACTGCCACACAATACTAACCATGTGTACCATACCAAAAAAAAAAAATCATGGTGGCCAAAAAGCCAATCATGATTGTATTCTCTCAAAGTATAGTATATTCCAAGAGATTAAGAGTTTGATCATATAACACACATACACACACAAACTATGGCACATCGGCAAAATGGTGGGCCGCACAAATTGCATGATACCAATATTTTTTTTTCTTGGCGTTGGCAAATGAAACTTTTTGAAACTTTTCATGTTATGATTAAAATTATAAAATATTGTTGCTACAAATTGGCTAACGATCAGCATACACGCACACAGTGCTACACAAATTTATCCAATTGGACATTTGGACAGGAATCCAAATTGGAAATTGCTCTAACAATTTATAAATAACCTGAATGAGTGATTAGGGTATTCGGGCCCACACACACATACACACACACACACTCACATTATTAGGCAATGTTGGAAAAAAACCAAAACGGCCATAACCAAAAAACGGGACAAACATTTGGCATTCATAAAACCGATTATATAATACGCATGTTCAATGTTTTTGGCCATGGTTTGGCCAAAGAGTTTTATTTCTATCGCCCGAATCAAATGGAACAAATGCGAGCCTAGCTGAGCTCAGATTTCCATTTTCTCTCTCTCTCTTTTGAAAACGTTGCCAGAATGAATGAATGAATGAATGAATGAATGAATGAATGAATGAATGAATGAAAGCTTGGAAAAAATCAATCTTGGCATGCATGAATGCTATCGTATTTTTGAGGTTGTGATGTCCGTTTTTTTCTGGCTGAATATGAGTGGTGTAGTGTTTGATGGCCCTTGTTGTCGTTCGGTCCATGTTTCAAAACGCCAAAAGAGCACGACCGTAGAAGACCGACTATAGCGCGCAAACTATCCTTGATGAAAGCATCTGTTGTTTTAAATGCCAAAACGGTTAGGTAACCACCGTGATTGGAAATCATCATCATCTCTAAATAGTTCCAAGAACCATTCTAACTATTGGATACAGCAAAGCTGTGCCACATGCAAACGCAAAAAAAAATCATTCAATCAAATTTGTTTGATTTTCAAACAAATCCGTACCCTTCAGAGTAAAGGGTTTTGATTTTTTTTAATTTGTGCTCTTCCTGAACAAAGTTTCAGCTCAATTGATTGATGCCTGTTTTACTGGATTGCTTGTTTGTTGGTCGTTTGGTTGGTTGGTTGGTTGGCTGACTGGCTGGCCCAATCGATAGCCTAGCCACAAACCATTGAATTTGGAACGTTGGAACAGCTAAATTGATTCTCTCTTTACAATGGATGGCTGAAAAGCGAAGCAGGCAAGCAAGCAATCTAGTTATTTGTGAAAGATAGTTTCATTTTGGAATCAATTGCAATGGCCTCCATTTTAGCAAGGGAAAAAAGAGCTATAGCAGCAACAGCAGTAACAAATTGATATATCGATATTTGGTTGGTAGTTTTGTCATTGCTTTTTGGTTACTTTAAATTGAAACAATTTGATCATTATTATATAAGAAGATATGTTGCATTTGGTATATTTATTGAATACAATGAATCACTCTTAACCATAGAAGCCTGACACTAACATTGCGCTATATCCAATCGTGAAAACAAGTTCCAAATTGATGCTATTGCCATCAATGAAGCGTGCTGCTTTTTTTTGGTTGGACAGATCAATCCATTGATGATGAACAACCAAGAACAGGGGGCCCTTGAAACAACAGCAACAACAAATTGGCTCCATGCGATTCTTATTTTTTTATATTATTATTATTGTAATGCAATGCGCATACACACGAACACATGCACACACCCATATAGGAATAAAGAGTGCATCGCAGTCCTATAGCAAGCTAGTTTTGGAATATTTGACTGGATGATCAAGGAAAAAATCAGTACTCTTTTTCTCTTTCTTTATGGCTCCATTCATATATTGATTGGTTGCTTGGAACATGGAAATGATCCATTGTGGATGCATGACTCATCATCATCATCGTTGTTGTTGTTGTTGTTGGGATTGATTGGAAACCAAACCAAAATCGATGCTTTGGTTCGGGCTTTAAATTGCAAATCACCAGAAAAAAAAATAAGAAAACTTACAGGCCCTAAAAACAACCAAATGGCAATGATTGTTCATTCGGGCAATATTTTGGGCCAGAAAAGAATCTTTTTCAATCAATAATTCAATCAAAAATAAAATACAGAATTCCTATCGATTTTAGTGCCTCATTTTGTGGCCATCTTTCTTCAAAACTGGATAGGGTTTTTTTTCTGGCCATTTTGTAGGCTGTGTTTTTTTTTTCGTGAGCCAATTTCCGCCCAGAAACAAATGAAACACAAATGAAAAAAAACCATTGAACTGCTCTCTCTCTCTCTCTTTCTCTTTTTAGCTAAATTAAAACTTGAAACAAATAATCTCAGGATTTACCGGGCTAACCCAATTGAATGGGAAACTATGCCAAAAAGTCGATGGCATTTGAATGAAGATTCTCTTTTTTTTTTATTTCACGAGACATTGACCGTGAAATGAGTGCAATCCAAAAGCGAATAAACAGGAAAACGGAACCGAAATTTGTGTATTGAGAGCACATGTTTGAGGTTTTCTTTCTACGGGACAAACAAAGGCAGCTCCACAAGAAGCAGAACGGGAAAACGGCTTGCAAGATTTTATTGTTCTCGAGACACCACAACTATCCAACAAGGGCGTTGAGTTGGGGCCCGAAACATGGATTGCCGACATTTTGACACCCTCTTCTCGGAATCTTGGGTTCGGGCGCCTTGAACCAATTTTCACACAGACACATCCATAGTCTAGTAGCAGACATTTGGGGCCAATAACCGTTTGGTGAAAATAAAGGAAAAAGAAGAACAAGAAGAAGAAGAATGGAAGGAGATGATGATGAGGCTGGGCGCCTGATTCCATTTTCCTCTCTCCTCTCTCTCTCTCTCTCTCTCTGCCTCTGTCTCGCCTGTCTTTTATTTTTATTTCCTTGTGTGTATGTGTGTTCTTGTCGTTCCCGCGCTATTTTTTTCCCTGATCCCAGAGATACTTTCTTTCACTTTTTTTTCCACCATCCGGCGTTTTCCAGCCCTGTTTTGCTTGTGTGTAGGCCAATTCTATTAATAGAGTTACGGAATGAATGAATGAATGAATGGATGAATGTATGAATGAAGTGACTGTGAAAGTGTAGTGTGTACACCCAGAATAGTACTGGGGAGCCCCGGGAATCCCGGATCCACGGTTTTTCCTCCAAAAACCCGGTGTCTGTGCTCGAGTGGACTGGCAAACAGATAGGAAGGAAAAAGAAAAAAAGAGAGGGACAGACACACACACACAACTTTCTCTCTTCATTCACGTTTGGTGTTCATGAACTTGAAATACTTTTCTTCTTATTCTTTATTCTTATTCTTTTTTTTCCTTACTGACCTTGTTTCAGTTTTTCTTTTTTTTTCTTCTTTTCTTCAACAACACGCCATCAAAGTGATGGATCGTAACGATATCTTTAATGGTTATCAATTTTCAAGGATAAATTTCTTGATCAAGACACTAGCCAACGAACAAACATACAAACAAACATAAACACAAGCCAAATTTCGATTCAAACGATATACAAGTACGACCGGATAGCGAATATTATTAATCATCCACCATTCCAGTGCCCGTGTACTTCAATGGTGGATAAGGCAACAAGCAACAACAAAAACAACAACAAAAAAAATCAGAAAGGATTATCGTTGGCGGGGTGGTAAGAGTGCCAATTATCATCCAGCTTAATTATAGACCTCCAACAAGCTTTCAAGCAAGGTTGATGTTGAGCGCAAGTGGGGGCTGATTCTTGAATTCAGCATACATTGCATTCCAGAAGTGTCAGTATGATTCTTATCAGCTGTTGATGGTTTTAAACACGTGGTGATGGTTGGAGAGGAATGATCACCCCCGACCATGGTTGTTTTTGGCCAAAAGGTCAGTCGGTCTTTAGGACAAACTCTGTTTTTCTCCCAGTTTGGTTGAGGGTCTTCTCTCCTCTCCACCACCAACACCACCAACATCATCATCCCCACCAGCAGCAACCAACCGACCGACCAACCTGGGAGAGTGGGAGAGAGGATAACGGCCTAGAGTTGTTTGTTGGTTGATTAGTTGTTGGTGGTAAGTTTGTACACACACACACAGACATTTACAGAATATAATGTTTTGAATGAGTGGCGGTGGTGGTGGTGGTGGTGTTTTCCGAAGGAGATCTAGACACGCGTCGTTTCCCGGCGGCCGATATCGTCCTCGTCCTTCTCTCCCCGACTACGTAGATCATGGTTATTGCTGTTGTTATTTTGTTGGTCGTCGCGTGTCTCCCCAACCATCCTTCTTTTTTTTTTTTGGCTTTTTTTCAGTATCTCTATCAAACATATACTTTCACTTCCTAGTTCTCTCCCTCGCACACTTACACACCATGATCATCACCTCATCATCATCATCATCATCATCATCATCATCATCTCCCTTAACCATTGGGGTGAGTTGATCGACTGTCAGGTGCCTCTTTCCCTCTCTTTCTCTCTCCCTTTAGCATTATCCTCGTCTATCCCCGGTCTGGTACATTCTTCTACACCAGACATAGCTTTCAGCTGATCGTAACAGCTGAAACATTTCAAGGTTCCGCAAGAAAGATACCTAGTCAGCTGATAAATGTCAATGGAACATGTACAGAATTGGGCGACATAACGATTGCATCACTGGAAACATGCACCAATGCCGGAATGCTACAACCATTGACGGTCAATTGGCGAACAATGAGCTTTCGATTGCAGACCCAAGACCGAGCTAGAAATGATGGTCTTCTGGCTGACCTAGAAAATAATTCCTAATACCTGCAGAAATCATCTCCTTCTGTTTGGTAAAATAACATGGCCCTAAAGCACCTAATTTCATTCTGGAAAGCTTTGAATTTTTTTTCAAAAAAAAAAATTTCGCAAAATCACCACCATTAGCAGCACAAATGCCTCTTTTTCTTTCTATCTTTCTTTCATTCATTCTCTTACACTGTTTGGCAGCTAGTAGAAATGTTATTGGCTGGTTTTTGGATGTGTGGTGGTGTGTGCGCGCACTCTCTCCCACCGCTGGAATCGTCTTCACAGTTGTGAACACTTTGCTGTGTGCTTTGCTTGCATTTTACTGGCTCGTACAAAGCCAGGTAGGTGGATCCAAATCGGTTCATGGAAACATGGTGGAAGGCAGTAACCATCATCCACAACAACAACAACAACAACAACAACAACATCAACCATGCAGCATTTTATTTTCTTGTTCTTTCTTTCTTTCTTGATGCCGACAGTTTCAACCAACCAAACGACCGTCATTTCCTTACTCACTCATTGGTATGCCACTGCTACCGTTTCATGTGTGTGTGTCTTTCTGTCTGCCTGCCTGCTTGCCTGCCTGCCTGCCTGTGTGCGTGGTGTTCGCTGCTTCGTTCTCGTATTTTTTTTTGGTTTTTTGTTGGAAAACTTGCTTGCTTGATTTGAAATAATATCATCGTCGATTTTTTTCTTCTTTTTCCCAAATCTTTCTCCCACATTCATTCGTTCATCAACCGACAACCACACCAGCACACTCACACACATGCTTACACACACACACGCACACACAAACACAGGCACGCATACACACAACAGTGTTACGCCAATATTGTTTTTTGTTTTTTTTTTTATTTTCTTCTTTCTGCTGCTTGTCTCATCTTTCGGTTCTCTGTTTGCTTTGCTTTCTGTGCAGTGGTGAGGGAGGAAACAAATGAAAAAGGGAAGGACCCCTTTCATTTGATTGGCCGAAACAAAAAAAAATTATTCGAATGACCACAGTTGTCGCTGTAAAGCTATTATATAAAAAAAAAAGAATAAAATAAAATTGTGCTGTTGCAATCAGTATTCTTCTTTTTGTTGTTTCTGTTCTTAATTCTGGCCACGTGACTCATCTTATACTGAAATCTGACCATTGTTGAAGATCTCTTTTTGGCGCCTTTGAAAATTTTGAAAACTCCCAACATAGAACAGTGACCGACTCCTAGTGAACAAAAAATGAACGAAATTTGACCGGAAACACACACACACACACACACATACACAAATTCTTTTTCAATATTTTTAAAATAATCATCTACAGAATATTGTTGATCCGAATGGATTACATGCAGCCGCTAACCAAAAAGCTGAAGAGTATAATTACCTATTCGGTATTAGACAATTATAGTTCTTTCCATGGCTGTGCCACATCCGATTGCTCCCCCAAATTTGGATCATTATGATCCGCATCGTATTGCCCCACCGCCACCACATCCATCCAATTCATATGTACCACCACAGTCGTTACCTCCACATCCGCATCATCATGCTCATCCTGCCGGTGGCATGTTGAATGGAAACCCGGTGCTAAATTATGGCCATGGTTATCTACCTAAATTACCGCCAGCAAATCACCAGTATGCCACTGATTATGGTCCACCACCGCCCACACATTATGGCTCAAGTGTTCCGTACGGAGCCAATTATCCACCGCCACCACCACCACCACCAACAGAATCTGCTGGTTTGATGCATGATGCAGCGAATGGCCGTTCACAGGACGCCAAAAGCCAGAATGCCGATCGTCGTACACCTGGTCGATCTGCAATCAGTGATGCCAATGGAGCCTTGTCAATGGCTCCACCATTACCGGGTCCTTATTATGGACAAGCTGCAGCTCCGATGTATCCGGCAATGAATTCACTGCCGCCACCACCCTACTTGAATATCAATCAATATGCGCCAGCATATAATCCAAGCGATGTGATGGCCAAGAAAATGAGACTAAATGAACAAGGCAGTGGTGGTGGTGGTGAATCGTCTCCAAGCATGGACAATTCGTTTCATAATCCACATCCACATCAAGTGCCTTCATCAACGCCTGGATCTCGACATTCGGTTACATCATATAACAATCATAATAGTAACAATGCTCATCATAGTCAATTGTCAATTGCTCAACAGGCTGCCAATATGGGCCATGCAGGACAACAGCCCACACCGCCACCGCCTTGGGACACTTCGGCCAATCAACTTCATGGCCATGCTCATGTCCATGCTCATCATCAACAGCAGCATCATGCTACCATGATTCCAAATGGAACGATTGGTGGCAGTGGTGCGGGTGGTGGCCAACAATCCACAGCTCAACAACAACAACAACAAGCACCACCGCCGCCGCCAACTAACAAATCTAATGGAAACAGTCCAACGGCATCGGCAGCATCGCCATCGCAAACAGATTCCGATAAGGTTGCCAAAAAGAAACGTAAACGTTGTGGCAATTGTCCTGGTTGTTTACGTAAAGATAATTGTGGGGAATGTGGCCCATGTAAAAGTGTTCGTTCACATCAAATATGCAAAATGAGAAAATGTGATCAACTTAAGACCAAAAAAGAGAAGGTTAGTGATTCTTTTATGCAGGCGCCAAGCAGCCATATTGCATCCATATGCAGACACCATAAGTGTAAGTGTTAGTGCAAAGCAAGGTTTTTTTTGGTGCTGCTCGTGCAAAACCTACACATTCTCTCATATTCTGTTCTGTTTGCCTATGCGTGCGTGCACTGGATTTGTTCCAAAAATTCCTTCTTTTTGTTTCTACATTTCAAAATGCGAATCACAAGAGTGTGCTATAAATAACAATTGGTTGGAATGAAGAATATTGCATTGAAAACCATTTCAAAAATCCCAGACCAATATAGACCATCATCATCTAAGATCATTGTATTTGTTTCGCCATAGCGATTCATTAAAAGTTTTTTTTTCTTGGTTGCCTTGCCTTGAATCCATGCTGTTTGTGGATTGGGTTTCGCGGTTCGCGATCAACCAACATAAACTACCACAAACAAAACAGGACATTCTACGTGCGCATTTAACAGCAAGCGCATCTTTTATTTTTGGGAAAGTTTTTTGTTGCGGCTCTTATCGTTTTCGTTTGGATTCAATCTTTCTTCGCGCAGACCAAACGCACAAAAAGAACTGTTTTATACTTTTTTTTTCGGGTTTTTGTTTTAATTTTTTTTTTAATTTTCCTTTATATTCTTCGCACGTTCTTTTCTGTCTTTATTCGTTTTTGCTGTTGTTTACATACTTTGCAAAAGAGTTGCTGTTGTTTCAATGCCTGCAGGCAAGGTCACCATCACTACAATACACTTGAAGCTTTTCGAATGAATCAAACCTCTGAATTTCCTTTATTTTAATTAGTATCATTATTATTGTTGTTTATCTCGTTTTTTTTCGAGAAAATTGATTTTTAGCAAGACAAAGTCAAGGTTAGGCGCATACACACACTGCCAAGCTTGCGATGTTTCAATGAGAGAATCCATTCTGGACTGAATAAAATAAATCACATCCACATCCAGATAGATAGATAGATAGATCCTTTAGTACGCGAGCCAGGAACCAAATTGTTTGGAAAGAATAAGAAGAAGAAAAAGAGCTAAACTTGTTACATTGAATCCAATCATGTTATCTTTAGGGTTTTTTCTTTACAGCTAGCGATGTGATAAGTCATTCACACATTTTCATGCCGGGATTGATTGACTTTATTATTTACTTTAAGTTAACCCGAAGAAAAAAGCATTCAGCCAAATAGCTCTTTTGCCAATACCAGTATTCTTGAGCGCAATCATCCAACAAACTTGTCTATAGCGTGTATAATGTTTGTCACAAGATCAAGAGCGAGAGTCTAATGATTCCTGATGATCAGAGCTGAAGCCGATTGGTTGTTTGGTTGGTTGGCTGGCTGGTTGGTCGGTCGGTTGGCTGGTTCACTGGTCGTCCTTTTTTTGGTCTAGGCTGTCTTTGATTATTATTTGTTTCGCTTGCTTCCATGAGACAGGTCATTTACCCATCTTTTCAGCCAGTTGCCAATGCAATGATGATCATCATCATCATCCACGACCTTGAAGGAAACATTAAATTGACCTGCTCCTTTCTCTCTAGAAACACCAATATTATATCATTCTAGCATGCTGTTGCTTTATGAGATTGTGATTGAATAATAATAACAGCAGCAGCAGCACAGAATTGAAGAGAATATAAAACGTTTATTTTTTTTTTTGATCGCCGCATCCAACACTCTCGCTTCTTTTTTTTCTACATTATGGTCTGACGGAGTCATCATGCCGACAACAATAGAATGGTCATTCAGACCACAATGCTAGTACCAGAAAGAAAAAGGAATGATGCACACATAGGATAGATAGTCGGTGTAAACCAGTTAACCTTGATCAAATGGTTATGCTGTTGCAGAAAAGACTCAATTGTCAAGAAAAAGAATAAAGAGAATGCAGGTATTATTCAATACAAATCGCCATCTCCTCACAATGGTATCCACAATCATCATTAGATATTTGTCCACTTGATGATACAGATGCACTTAACTTCACTTTTGTGGGATAACCAATAGATCGGGTTTTGAGAGACACGTGCCTTATACTTTCACATGCACACGACAGAATTCAAAATTGAATGTGTTGATCGGGAAGAATGCAGATGCAGATACAGATGGAACTTATATTATTAGTAGCATAATACACGACAAAGTGAATGAACTGACCACTTGCGGTAGTCGCCGGTCCATTCTTTGAAGGGGAAAGATCAAACATATATAGGATTGACTTTTGCCATGATCCGTTTGATCAGTTGGTATTGATCATCATCCTCTTTATCTTTTGCAGAACGGACACAAGCAACAACAACAACAACAGAATGCAGATCAACCACCCCCAAGCCAATCATCATCATCATCTTCATCCTCATCAACATCATCTTCGACAACCAAGGCGGCTAATCATTTCAATCCCAGGATCAATGGATCAACTACAACTCAGCAACAACAGCAAGCTACACACTATCCTGGCCCGAATCCTGGAACCCCACAACCTCCACCACCATCAACATCGTCCACTCCGACCATTTCTGCCAATATTAACACTAATAATACTAATAACAACAACAGCAATGCCAATGATTGTATTGTATCTCCAAGATCCTTGAAAAGGGTAAGTGGAAATCATCTCAGTGTGTGCCATGGTTGGCTTGAGCAGCAGACACACAACATACTGGACACTGCATGAACAACGAAAAAAAAAATACCATTGTTGCGGTTGTTGGATAGTCCACACAGTTACGAGAACATGACGGCGGCTTGTGGTTCCCTTTATTTCTCCTTAAGATTCAAGCGAAAGTCTTGCTTCAGTCAGGTGCCTGCTATTTCAGAAAGATGTGTTCGGTGTGAGAAAGAAAAAAGAGAATCGTCCGAATTTTCCCACCCCATCGCTGTTGGCTTAAGAATATAGATCAGTGGAGCAGTAGGGTGTCCGAATTAGGGTTTAAATGAAGTTTTTCCTATGCGTTAGATACCTGTGCTTAGTCTGACTACAATTATGACCATTTCCGGTCAAAACCATCGGTCCATTTGTCAATGTTCTGAATGAGCTAACAATTTAAGAGCAGATGGCTTCGGTTTTCCAAAGCCAAACAATCACAAATGAAAGCCAATATGGACAATGTGAATCTACCACACGTTTCCTGTTGTGGTTCCGTTTCAAGCCGTCTGTTGAATATCTCTTTTATAATCATTGATTATCAGCATGTGAGAAGTTGGATAATCTATCTGGTATTCATAGATTAACTGGTTCCAAGAACCGAGATTTTTTGGACAAACAAAAAACGGTGTTTGAGACGTGTGTCCAAAACATTATTAGTAAAATCTTGTTGCTTAGCAGCCATTCGGGTTTTTTTTGAAAAAGCTACAAAAAAAGTGTTTCTGTACTGATATCTATTGTGATGATGATTATTATTTTATATTTTTTTTTTTCGTTCCTCGGATATTTTGGAAACCAAATTCACCTAAATGTGCATAGTTTCGGTGATTGCTGTGTCTTTTGGTTGGGCCAATGCGATTGACTTTGTATTCCTTCTGCACAAGCAATCCTACAAGCCTAGGACGAGTCCATCCAAGCAGGGTTTTACGCTAAACACACACACACACACACCACATTTTATTACAGAGTGAGCCAACATTAGTGTAGCCTCGTTCGTGGAAAAATCTTTATGCTGACACCAAGGTCATTGGTTGGTAGGTTGGCCGCTTTGTTGGCAAGATTTTTAGTTTTATTTTCTTAATATTTTACCCGAAAAAAACGAATCTATTTGCAATGACATTGATCATACTGATTCGCCAGACAAAACATCATTGGGTATCACTAATTGAAAGGGTATTCTCAGTTGTCCCCTGATTTTGGTTCCATCGCCAACAACAAAGCATTAGTCAGCGAGAACAATTCAGAAAAAAAATGAGAGATGCACATGCACCGATGGCTTGGGTTGGTCGTGGTTCTCGGTGATTATCTCACCAACATTATCATTGCCCGAGCGCGTAGCGCGAGATACCGAGACTTCCCTATGCCGCAGCCAAGTATGGACTCGTTCGTCCAAACACAACACAGCAACAACCAAAACCAATGTGGCTGAATAATATTATTGGTCTTGGTTGAGCTAGCTAGCCTAGCTTTGTCTTGCTTAGCCATACGAGAGCTATACGATAAAATTTCGGGTCATAAATCATTTTGATTTTGCTTGCTTGTTTCCAAATGTTCACTGTGCCTGGATTGCTTACTGGCTTCTGTTATTAGGGTCTGGTGGTGATGGCAGCGCGGCAGCCATCGGTGAAACCAAATAAAAAACCAAAAAAAAGAGATGAACCTAGCGAACATTTTGGATGGACTTTTTTTTTAAAAAAAATGTAATCATTATGGCAATAATACAATTTTTCTCTATTCTTTTCTAATGATTCTGGATAAATGTTCGGAATGGAAGCTTTCAAAAAATACATTGCTGTTGTTGTTGGTGTTTTTAAAAATCGATCCAGAATTTTTTTTTGGCAAACTAGATTCGATCAGAATGCACTTTTGTCACACAAACAACATTAGGTGGATCGCAGAATTGCAATCATCATTATGATGTTGATTCATGCTGCCCCAATTCCCTTTAATGAGCTCCAAACGTTCGGTATGCTCTGGCTAATCCTTTTCGGCTTCTGATCCAATTTTAAAATGGATCGGCCCATGTTTTTTGAATCAGAAGAAAGACCATCAATGGACGGTCAGGATTCGCAAACGTGAATGTCTTGGAAAAAATCACCAGCTAGATTGATTTTAATTTGGACATTAACCCTTTGAGTTGAGCTATGGTGCGATATGTACCATTATAATCAATATCGCACAAAGAAAATACAACCAATGTGGTGTGGTTAGCTTGCAAACTTGTGGAAATGATCAATGTCTTTATGTGTGTGTGTGTGTGTCTGTCTGTCTGTCTGTCTTTTGTTGGAAACTATGATTGTATCGATTCGATATTCTTTCATTCTCGAAGCTTTTTTCATTGTTGAACATGTAATTACTTGCTGGTCGATTTCTATTGCTTTCTGTCTTTGTTGTTTTCTACCTGGCCAGGTAAGCGACAATCTGAACGATTTTTTCGCTTTGTTTTTGTACGAAACTCCTTTTTTTTAATCAACTGGTTGCCAGTAAAACGACGGCTGCACCGTTCTTTATGCGTTTTCAGGTTGATTCGCTTTTGTCTTTGTGCCGCTCGCGATTTGACCACTTTGATCACCACCGTACATCATCTGCTCTCGGTCATATTCTCTTGTTGTCTCTGGTTTCCACCGCTATGGACCAGCAGCATTCGGTTTCACTTGTCTGTCAACTCGACCTAACTCTCAGCATGGTTGCAATTAGTTTTGCTCAAATGATACATCCTACAAAATGCGACCAACAACAAAAAAAATAGTTTCACTCGATCTTATTTGACCTACACACCTAAAGCATAGCATGTATTGGATTGCTATCTATTCGGTCCTCAAGTGCTCAGCACAGAATTAGGTTATATAAGCGTTTGTCAGTATGTGGTTCAAAATCATGGGAAGGAAATTGTGAAAAAAATGTTCGCATTGAACATGTTGTTTCGAGGCTTGTCACATGACATTTCATAGATATTATATTTTTTAGATGGATAGATAGACAACGCAAACATACACACACACACACACACCAACATTCTTGGCTGTTGTGTTATATTCTCCCATTGTACCGAAATTTATCTTGGTATATGCCTATCTGTGTCTCACACATACACACTGATTTCTCGGGCCATGGTTCCGAATATTTTTTCTGTTCCAAGTGTGTGTGTGTGTGTGTAGAGGAGCAAGGTAATGATAATATTGGCCAAAAATGCTAATCTATTTCGTTCGTCCAAAAAAAAAACGGTAAAATGACATGGCTGGTTCAAGCATAATTCCATTGACTGAAACTAAGCTATTGTTGTTGCATTATGGCATTTTTTTCTCTCTTCTTTTTCTTCTTCTTCTTTTTTGTGAAACCCATTGTTAAAATGGTGCCTATTGTTCGAGGTCGAGCCTATCAAGCTAGGCTAAAGCAGAGACCATAGTGTTGCGCGCTCACCTGGTCCCCATATATCTCGATCGTTCTTTCATACTGTTGCTCTTGTCGATGATGATGATGATGATGGCGATCACGACAACGACATTTTCTCTTTGTCCTCACATTCTTATTGTTTCCTCTATTTTTTGGGTTCGGATTCAATCTGTGTGTGTGTGTGTGTAGGGTCCTTGTTGGTCCTTTACCATCGTCAACAAAAGAAATCTATACTTTTAAGCTTGAACCATCAAATGATTTCTGTTTTGCGATCATTTTTATTTTCTTTTTCCCGCCAAAGTTACAGACATTTGGATTTAAAACTGCGAGCTAAGCTTGGCTACTCGGCTTACACACCATTGGCGCTATAAAAAAAGAGCGAGAGAGAGAGAGAGAGAGAGAGAGAGAGAGAGAAAGAGATTTATCAAAAAACTGAGTTTGTGGTGCTGGCCTTTGGTTATGCACCGCCTACCACCATTATTTTTGAACCAATGAAAGAAAGTGTTTGCAGTGCAATCACGCGCACCATCTATCCCCTCCATTACTAAACCAACGTTCGGATATCGTTTGAATTTTTAGGTAAAACCTGGTTATACACCGGATTATTCTAATAACCCGATAGCACCTCCACCACAACCATCAGCTTACGGTGCTTATGAAACAAATGGATATCCAGCTTATTCTGTTGCTGCTCAACAGCCACCACCGCCCCCTCAAATCGCTCCAATGAATTCACCATCATTGGCCAATGGAAATGGTTCCTCTAGTTATTCAAATGCCAACAATAATAATAATAGTTCACCATTGCCAATGTCCACAACAACCGCATCGGCCATCACGGCTTCGGATCGTGTTGGTGGCCGTACTCCAACTGCAACAGCAGCAGCAGCAGTTCAGCAACATTTGGATGAACAACAACAGCAACCACCTGTCGAGAATTCCAATCGTCATAAATTGATGAACAATCGATTAAAGACATTGATCCAGAGTAGACAGAATCAAAAGGAGAACCAACAACATCCAACATCACACTTAACACAGTATTCATCGATGCCACCGAACAACAACACCACTTCACCATCCAATCATTCTCCATCGTTTTCGAGTAGGTTTTTGTTTGTTGCTTCTTTTGAATTGCAATTTAAATTTGAACGTTTTCGCCAAACCAATCGACTTATTCATCACGGAAAATTCACTCTTTTTCTCATTAGGCTATCCACCTCCTCAACAATCTGCTCATAACAACCCACCATTACCGCCTACAACGACCAATGCTCAATATTCACCACATCATCAACCAGCACCACCGATTGATCAGGCCGCTCAATGGCCTGCAGGTGACAATAGTCAACAACAGCAGCAAACCATAACCGGTGCAGAAAAATCTCCAACATCATCATCAACAACACCCACAACGATAGCTAGCACGTCAATAATGAAGCCTCCAACGCCCACCAATGGAAGAAAGACACCGGTGTATGCTATGTCGCCAGCCAATAGTGGTAATAATGATGTGAATGAAAATAGTGGTGTTGCTGCATCACATTATGGGACATATTATGGGACACCATCAACGCCAGCAACCTCATCCTCTTCCTCTTCTTCCTCATCATTCACCAACACCGTCAGCGCTGATGCGGATAATAGCAGACTTTCTGTTCCACCGACCATGCAGCCATATTCTAATTCTAGCCATCCGAACAATAATTTCAACCCGATCGGTCAGCCTAATGTATCACCATCTTCTTCGAGTGTTACTATTTCCAATAAATCCAATAATACAATGATCAACGGTGGATATCAACCAACCAAATCGGGCAATCAATCTGATCTGGCAACATTGCTCAAATCAAGTGGACCTTATGGAACCACACCCAGTGAAGCATCTCCATCTTTGTTATCCTCACCTTATATGAGTAGTAGCAGCAGCAACAGCAACAGCAATAGAAATGCCATTAGTCCCCATAACACGGTGATAGAATCCAATAATAATTGTGCCCCAAGCAACAGCAACAGTACCACCCCTAATAATGTGAATAGTGATCCTTTTTTAGCGAATACGACCACAACTATGCACCACCTGTCAAATTTGACAACATCTATGAATACATCTACAGGTAAGCTAGGTCCCATAATTTAATTGATTCAGATCAATGTAATCTTTTGATTAACCCATTGTTCCCATTGTTACTTATAATAATTTTATTGGCAGATATTATCAATTCATTTAATTATGGATTGTTAAACACCAACCAACACCAATCTTGTTACTCGCCCAACAATAATAATAGCTCACCGTCTAATTCATTTTTCAATACTTCGAATCTAACTGTGATGGATAAGAAAATTGAATTGGACACCAATAGTCAAAATAATAATAATCATGCAACAGGTGTTGAACAAGTGGCCTCTGGAAGTATTTTAACATCAATCCAGAACGCTGCTGGCATAGTTTGTGGTCGTAGCAATGTACCATCATCATTAGACAGCATGGATCCAATGGTGGATCATCACCATCATCATCGCAATGCACCACACGCATTCTATTTGGATACATTCGATTCTGGTTCTAACTATTCCAATGAAACCAGTCTTTCAACAACAGCCAAATTGTTAGTAACATCATCGGCATTAAGATCGCCGGTGCCCACACATTCACCGCATCGATTGACACCATTGGCGCCTTACGGTGGTGGTGGAAATTCTTTGAATAATTCTCCAAATGTGTCTTCACCAAATTCCTCTACCTCTGGCAGTAATCCACTGCCACCTGTATCCACATTTATGTTTCCGAATCATATACGAAATGATCTGGATTGGTGGAGTAGGAATGGTAACAATGTTTCAACCACAAGCCCATTAATGACTGCCAAATTGGTATCATCAACCACGGCTTTATGCGATCCCGACATGGATTTTTATGGATTGATCAATTCCAATCAAGCAGAATATGCTAATTTCTCTCAGCAACAAGCAGCCTTGTGACAAAAAGCCCTATTTTGTTCATTTCACAATTGCATTTGTTTTATTTTGTGCCAAAATTTCGATGGCAATGGTGTTGCTCTGCTAGCGTTTGGAGTTGTTGGATGCTCAATTTTTAACAAAAAAAAAGTATCAGATTCAATAATAGCATTTTTTCATGTCTTGTTTTGTTTTTATGTTCATTATTAATTCACCAAACATTATTTATAATCATCAACATATTAATTACAAACACACACACACGCGCGCACCATTCACATCCTGTCAATCATCGATCAATCTGAATCCAATAAATCAATCAATCAAATCGCATAATTTGCATGCCATCAAATTTATCCAACTGTGAAATAATTTGTCCTACTGGTTTTGTTTTTTAAGATTTTGAATGATCAATTCCATACAGATTATTCTGAAATGTTTGTCAAGAGGGGAATAATTGTTTTGGATTTTTTTGAATTTTTTCCTTGTTCAACTTCAAACTTCATCTAAATTATTTTGCGCGGCGCTGATACTTTTTTCCTGTCACTACTGCTGCACATGCATGAAGTCGTTTTTTTTTCTGTTAAATACCATCCCTTTTCTTGCGCGCACACACGCAGACAAACAGACCACACACCCCAACATGCATAAACGCATACGCGCATACACTCAAACACATGCCCACTTTCGGACTCCTCCTTAGATTATTTTGTAATTATTTTATTTCACCGATTATCATTTGGAAAAAATTCAGGAATTCTTTGATTCATCATCATCCACATATTGATATCATAATTTTTCCTCTTCCGCCACTAGGATAAATTCACAATCTCAGGTAAAAAAAATACAAACTATTTTGACAAACACACACACACACACACACCCACAAAAAAGCCTTGATCTTTTTTCCAATTTCATTAAACATCTCTTTATATTTCGATTGTAATAAAACACTGATTGAAACAATTTTTTTCGCTGTAAATACAAACACAAAGACTTCAAACGAACAGACAAACATTATTGGACAATCTGCAAAATATTTTTAAAATGAATTTTTCGTTCGAAAAAGAGATGATAAATAATAATAAAGTTGATGAAATATTATCTTTTTCCAACAAAACAAAAACAACGAAACGGTTGAAAATGGCTTTCGGTGATTTATTTGTGATTAATGTCTTGTTTTTCGGGTCGATTTTTGGCTTTCAGCAGAATTCACGTTTTCCGTCTGACAGGAAATGAACGGTGATCGTGTAGCTTGATGAATAATGATATTATAGTATGCCGCATAGGTAAAAGTAAAGGATTTTATTTAGCAAAAAACCAATAATGATCGCCAAGGAAAAGAACATATAAGAAACCGAAACATTCTGCACTGCAGGTATTAGTATATCAGCATCGAGTAATGTATATGCAACCAAATGGTGATGGATGAGGTCCACGAACATCATTCATCTCATTCATTTAACTCTGTTTGATTGATCAATTTTGGTATTAGCCCTGAACAACAAAACACCATATAGATTCCGGCAATAATGGTGATTTACCACGCGATCAATAGGATCCAAACAGAATAAATGGTTTTAATGATCATTTTGATTAAAATAACAACAATGAATGAGCCACCACCAAATGATTGAGTTGAAACAATCAACCTACCAACCAGACAGCCATTGGCATTGATAGTCCTGATCTTATTATCATTATCATGGTAGAGAATCCATCAAGCATCGATGGTATTATTATCATTATGCAACTAAAACGCACGACTCCCCATACATCACAAATCACATTTTGTGCATAAGACATTCGTGATTCCTTGACTGCTCGGCAATACCAAAAGAAAATAGACATATCGATCTAGATTTTTTTTGGATTTTATTTTAGTGTCAGAAAATCGAGAGATAACTTTGAAACTTTGGCGCTAAAGGAGCCTAACTATATAAAAGCTTTAGAAAAAGTTTCAATTGATTTATGTAACTTTTTTTTCAAATTCATATTTGTTACACGCATAAGAAATTCATTTTTGCCAAGCCATCTTTTTGGTGTTGTCATCAGAGTTATGTTCCAAAATCGTTGGATTATGAACTTTGGGAATATTCCTAGACAACAGCCACTTTGTAGTCGATTGGTCCAAAAGACCAAAACACAACGACAGCTTATATGGGATAGTATTGTTTCTTTCTGCTGAACTTTGGCGCCATTTTAAATATTGAATCAAACAGAGCATCCAAATTGAAAGCTTTGGATGTTGTTAAACTGATTGGCAGCCAAATTAATGGATATAGACACTAATTTGCCATTTGAAACAAACAATATCTTATGGGCCTAGTTGTTGGATTGTGTTTCATTCAACAAACGACATTCTCAATCATCTTTATAATGTGAACAGAAAACATTTCATAATTGCTGCTGTGTTAGCAGTTAAATTTCAACTAAATGTTTCAGTGCATCGTTCTCTTTTCCTTTTGTTGGTCGATTTTTTGATCTTTCACAACAAATGAAAATCAATCTGTGTTTTTTAGTTATATTGACACTGGTCATTGGAAGAGAGTCGGACAAGAAAGAACACAAGAATAAATTAAAAACAGAAACAGCGAGAGAGAGAGAGAGAGAGAGAGAGAGGGAGAGAGCAAGAAATTTGGTGTTTGCGTCTGTTTGGATGATGGCAAAATTTGGCAAGAATGAAGGAAAAAAGATTGCTTCCAACTGAAACGATCAATAGAACTAGCAACCAGCAGCAAAGCAACCATATGAATAGAAACCAAAAAGAACGATGACCTTTTGGGATGAAGAAGCGAATTGTGTTTCTCAACGCGATCCATGTCTATGTCGGTGTCTGTCTGTGTGTATTAAGAAAAAAACATGTTTGGTTATTTGTCTTTTTTAGCTTCAGGCCAAATCGGATTCAACCATTGAATAATAATGATAACAGGTAACCACTAGCTCACTAGCCACACTAGCTATTTTTATTTCGTTGGTATGATTCAAATACTGATGGCATATATGGTATTCGGTATTGATACCTAGCTTTTCAATTCTCTATGCTATCAACTTGTGTGAATCGCACTGGATCACAAGAATAACAACAACAACAACAACAAAAACCAGGCCATTAACCATCAACATTCAATCATTATGATTATGCCATTATCATCTCTCAAATATGTGAAACCGATGCATTGATTTCAAAAATCCGATGAAATATTCGCGCATGCATTTCCAATTATAATTCACAATGCTAAAGCTGCCATCCATTCAAGTGACAAACCAAAAATGGATAACAGCAGCAATATCTTTTCCTGGAAAACCTTTTCCATATAATGATAGAATGGTTTAAAACAATAAATTTCTTTAGCTTCTGAGAGATAAATAAGTTGATTTATATGTCAATTCATTATAGATACCTGTACCTGTACAGCATTTGTTCTCCATTCTAAACCAATGTCTCTTCAAACGCATTCACGGACATCAAGCATCTTGTTCATCAACTTTTTTTTTCTTAATTTAATGCGGCGTTTGTGTGTATTTGTGCATCCTGTATTCGGTTTGGTCGGGTTCGTTATCCAACCAAGAAGAAAAAACGAAGAACAAACAGTTGTTCCAGTGAATTTTCTCGCGCGCGCTCAACATTCGAATAAATGCAATGCTCGATGATCATTTCTCATTGGTTTGCATTACAACATTGTGTGATTATCCAAAACAATATCCAGGAATGCAAATTGAACAACCAAAATTAGATGATATCTACCACACTGGAGACAAACAAACAAATTCAAGTAATAACACAAAAAACTAATCTCACTATGCGGTATTTGAGAGAGGAAAACTATAAGAAGGATTAAGCCGATAGACAGACAGACAGACAGACAGACCGAACCAATAGATTAAGACTAAAACTTACCGAGCGAAAAGCCGTTAAATAATTGTCCAAAGGCCAATATAAATAATTATTATTAGCAAAGATAGTTCGGATTGGAGTATTTTTTTTCCTTTCCTTTTGCTACATTGATAGACATAGCCGTAATACTATGTTGTGCAGTTATCCTTGGTTCATTCTTGGGGCCCGTGCTATGTGTGTCGAATGGTAGTGCTATCTTCTTCTCAGCATCCTCTTGTTCGCATACACGGTTATCGAATGTAAGTTATCTTTTTTTGCGGTTAACCAACAGCAGCAGTGGAAAAACTGCAGTCACAAAAAATATTCAGAATGAATCCTTTTGATGCTTAGGATGGATGCTTGTCATCAACACTAACGAGAGAACAGAACTTTGTATAGCCTAAGATAAATGATTGATATTATTCACAATATGAGGAAACAGATGCTGCTGTTGATGAGATTTTCTCGGTCGAGGTAATCACCGCATTCGATCAAAAAGAGAGAGAGAGAGAGGGGGGGTGGAGGAGGAAAATCACAGATCACCCTGGAATCGAGAAACTGATCAGCCAATTGGCTGAAGCTAAAGAGAGAGGAGCTAGCCAAACGGGAGAACTTTGATAACTTTGGTCAGGCATCAACCATCGAAACCCATAGATTAATAGATTAATATCTGAATCGATAGATTAAACAACTCCACAGAGAATAGCTACCGCTAATGCCATACTTTGCCTACATAATACAATGGATGAATTCTTATTATTTCAAATTGATATTGATAATAACAATAATCATAAATAAATTAATAAGATGGCGCCAATGAGAGAAAGATAAAAAAAGAGAAAAGAATGCATGCAATCTAATTCAAATTTTATGCCCGCCATAAACCAAACATTTTGGCTAAGAATGAAGAAATACAATGTTCCAATGCACAGATAGTGTAGTTGTGTTTTTCGCAATGAGCATTATATATTTATAGCAAATGAAACAAAATTTAATTTCAACAATTTTTCATTCTAGATCAGATTTTTTTTATGCTTGCTTCCTTGAAAAGATAGGGAAAAATTTGTATCAGCTGCTATGTTGTTTATGGATAGTAATAAATTTTGTCTTCTTTTATCTGTCCGCTTCCCAAATTTGGATTGTTTTATATGGCCAGATGTTACCCCGATTACATGGTTTCAACCAACACAATATTATATTGTTTGCGAAGTGATTCATGATTTGGAATCACCCACCAAATGGTCAGCTTTGCCAGGAATTCAATCATGTACAGTACGCTTAGCGCGATAAATTCAATCTCTATCGTTATTTCAAACAGGTAGTGAACAGACTCATATGAATTATGTCCTGTAGCAATGTAGCTTTGAATTGGGAAAGATTTTGAAAATTTTCCACCACTCACACCGGCTTCACACATCAGTTAGTCAGAGAATTTGTATCAAGTTTTTAACACTTGAAAGCGGCCAAAAATCACCATTTTTAAAGTTACCTTATGAATGGCTCACTGATCAAATCTTGAGATTTTTTCTGCTTCAAGATAATTAATTTTCCACCATTTATACTGCCTGAGCAATCGAAACCATCGCACCATTTAGACTTATTATTATCATTATGGACGTAGTTCAATAGTTTCGTTGAGAAGGGATTCTGACCAAAACTACGCTACTAAAGCATTGGGCGGCCATCAATCCAATGAGGATTGTGTGCATGCAGACTTGGGATAATAATTGGAATGAATTATTTGATCGTGATTGTCATAACAATATTTCATTTTGTTTTTGACTAAATCCATGTTAATAATAGTTTACTATAGTGTATGCTATAAACCATCCAGCATAGGAATGTGTTTGTGCAGTTGTTGGATTCCAGGCCATTGCTGGAATAAGATTGTAAATATATATAAAAAAAAGAAAAAGAAAAGCTTTAAGAAAAAGCTTATTGCATTTGGTTAATGAGACGAACAAGCATCGGATGCTATGATCATCATCAAATAAAATAAAAATAAAATGGCTAAAGCTTTGAATCGTACAGCGACTAACAGAAACATCTTAGAATGCCATTAAATGTTATTTTCTTGTTGTTGGATTCCAATGCAATTGTAGCAACATTAAATTTGAACAACAACTACAACAACTTGAACACGAACAGATACATGTCCAATGATTGATAGCCATTTTTTTAAAGTGAAATTGCAGGATAAAGCCAATAAATCTAACCATCCATGAGAAGAGGACAAGAATATTAACATTCATTCCACCTTGACATTGGGATTCGATATGAAGAAGAAGCAAAAACAAAAAAAATCTTTTAATTGCACTTAATTGATTTATGTTCGTTACTGTTTTGATATTTATCAATCCTGCTCTCTCTTTCTCCTTCTCCTTCTAAATTCTCTTAATAAAGTTCCGTTTAGGGATGTTATCATATTTTGGCTTCTTTTCAGTTGGCTACATTTGGCAGACAAATGTGGGTTTGAATTTTTGAAATAACGCAAGCGCAAGAAAAACAAACTTTTTTTTAAAACTTTACGATTGACCAGTGGCTAGTGTTTGTTTTAAAAAAAAGAGGCTGAGCTAAGCATTCATAGGTGGCAAGAAGGCGGCCTATAAACTAATAGGGGGATGAACATAAATAGAGAGAAAGAAAGAACGAACGAAAGAGAGAGAGAGAAAAGCAACAAAAATTAATTAAGCTATTCGTTAAGTGGATCGGTTTTAACCTAGAAATCAAGGCGGCCAACACAATCCAAGTAGAGCCAAATCCCGAATAAAGGCAGATAGTTAGATAAGCCAGCATTATTTATCTTTTTTTTTACTATTGGTATTTTTTTCTTGGTCTTTATTTTTTGTCTGTGTGCGGTGTGGTGGTGGTGGTCATGGTGTTGGTGGTGTTCTTGATTAAATGATGAGTTTTGGAAAATGGAAACATTTTAGCAAGTTTTAGTTCGGTTATTTCCGGAAGTAGATCATCAACATGTTTGTAAATATTCAAACCAGTTTTCCTGTATCAATATTAGAAGGAAAAAAGCAGCACAAAATACGATATTTGACATTCTCATGCGAATATATTGCACAATAACCGACAATCGTAACATGGCGAAGAAAAATTTCGAATCAGGGCGCGATCGAATCAATGTTGACAGTGTTCGTTCTATAAAAACTTGTCAATTTGATTCTCTCTCCCTCCCTCCCTCTCTCTCCCTCTCTTTCTCTCTTTGCTAAGCTTCAAGCAATTAAAATGGACTCTGTGGGTTTCAATATGTGCATTTCAATACTTTGTTTCTCCTGTTTGGCGGCACACAAATCTAGCTCAAAGATAGAGCCAGCGATGAGGATCCACCAATTCGATTTGATTTCATTTCCACACATACACAAAATGTTTTAATGATGATAATAATTCCCGAAAATTTCACAATGTCGACAAAATTTACCAATTACATTTTGAAAGTCGAGAATGTTTGATTGAAAACTGATATCATTTCTTGGAAAATAGCTTTCCCAAAGGGAATCGACAACGCAAAACTTTACAATCTTTTTTGGATCGCGCATCACATTATCAAAACGAATACCATTAAGTTGCTGGGTATCGTGTTGTGAATGCCAATCGATAGAATACTTCTGCATCAATCTCTAATGATGGAACCAGAAATGTTTGTCGGGTTCCTTAACGATGATGATTATTTTGAAAGCTTCACACACTCAGGAAATTGCCATTTCAAAGGTATTAAAAATAATTTTAGAATTCTGTTACGAACCTAGTTCCTTGTTGTTGAAAGTATAACCGTACTTTTTATTATGTCAGCAAATCGATGTCGATGACGAAAACTTGGACCACACTTCTTTGATGAAAAAAATTGGGCACTTTGCAAATTCTTGGCTAATCAAAATAAGATGCAATTTTTCGCTTCATTTTAGAAATTAAGTTCATCTTTTTTTATTATTCTTTAGCACAAAAAAACAAGAACACATTTTTTCATCTGTTGATTTTTTCTTTCTTTTGAAATATTACACAATTTTTTAGGATTTAATCAACTCAAAAACGATAATGGTTTAACAGAAAAGTTTTTATTGTTGGATGCGAAAAAAATTCTTTACAGCGATCAATGATTAGTAAAAGTGTCATCGGTAGGCATTGGCCAAGGATATGACTGGCTATTGCTATCAGTGTTTGGCGCTTGTACATTAAGAGCACCGCCCATAATAGAAGGCTGAGAACCTGAATCTTTATCCATTGATGGATATGCATATGGGAAATTGGTGGCTTTGGATCCAGTTTCAGGAAAATATTGCGCGATGGAACCCGGATAAACCATATTTGTTGACGAAAACTGACTAGCATGATGAGCCAGCTTCACTGGCTTAGTTATTGGTTGAATTGAGGGCGTGGAATGAACACACACGGATTCCAATGGGATAAACGTTGATGGCAACGCATACTGGTATGGAGCTGGTTGATCTCCACAACTTGATACTTGAGTGGCCTCCGGTTCGCATCCTTTTGCAACTGTTCCTGCTTTTCCTACCGGAACAGTTGGTTCTTTATCGAAATCCTTTTCGAAATTTTCTTGGACAACTCCTTGTGATTGGATTGGTTCACTTGCTACCGGAGGTAGCTCGAATTCCTGGGATTGAATCGGCGGAAGCTTAAAGAAAAACTTTGTTAGCAAATCAAGATTTTAGAAATACCTCTTTTAGGGTACCTTATCTCTGTTTTCGAGCTGACCGATGGACTCTGCGGAATGTTGAATACTTTGTGGTGCTAAAAGTTCATGGTAAAGATTGGGCAAAAAAACATTGATCCTATCCCAAGTAATGGAAGCCAATGTATTGTTGAAGCAACCTGCAGTTTTCATCACCAATAGAATATTCTTAAGAGATTCTGGTATGGCTTCTTTCTAAAATCGAAACGATAAAATAAGGAGTGAAGCTTTCGAATTAATTAAAGCCTGATTTTCAAACTGACCACAAGTTCTGTTTGCATATCTGCTTTGATATATTTGTCCATAAAATCCAATATGGTCAACCACAGTGCAGTGAACGTGTTCAATGTTAACAATGGATTCAAATGTTGGAGGAAAACTTTACACAAGAGATTTGTGGTACGCATCCGCGTTTCATCCATCCCGATCGGATCACACATATTGATTGGTTCCAATAGTTTCGATAACAATGGAAATAAAACCTGTGAATGTGCGAAAATAGCAAATTTAGCCAAACAAATTGAATTTCATTTCCTGATTCAATGGATTCACCTTGTCGAAACAAGATTCCCATTGAGTGGCATTCAATACTTGCAGATCATGTAATAATAAAGTTCGCTGGAGGAATGTAAATGCACAAGTGCGAACTGGTCGCCGACAATCACAGCAAAAAAACGCAATAGCTATTTTCGAATTTACAAACAACCATTAAACGATTTGAAACCAAAATAACCAACGAACTACCTTGAAGTAATGGACACCAAATCGTGGTCCACAATACATCCGAGCTAACGTGGTCACCAGCAATGGTTGGAGCATATAAATGGAAATAATGCATCAAATCCAATAGTTTTAGAGCTACATTTTCAGTCACGGAAGTAACCTCCGATTTTACTGGTTGTGGTTCTTGCATTTCATCTTCACTGTCCGATTCGCTTGATGAAAGTATGGCATTGGTTAGCCTAGAAAGTCTGGATTTATTATTGGCTCTATAGTTTTTATTCTGGTTAATCTGAGGCGAACGAGGGGTGGCTATTTGAATTTTAATGGAAGCTTCCACAAACTTGCACAAGACCCCAACGGCCATTTGGGCGATCTCATAGACACTAATATCGGAATCAGTTTTTTGCAATGTCTTAGCATTGTTGGGTAGATATTCGCGAATAATCAACACCATTATGTCGATACATTTTTCATAAGCTTCAGCATCTAATATTCTGTAGGGATAATTGAATGAGAAAACATTCTCCGATATGTTCTTTTTGATATTCAAATGCGATGACAATTTGCTCAAATCTGCTACATTGACAGAGAAAACATTGGCATTATTGGGCTCCGAATATTTTGGATCCGAACCAGAATCGGTTGATACATCCAAGTATTTCTTATTTTTGGGATAGTATCCAATGGATACTGCTAATATCAAATTAAATATCAATGCCCATTCTTGGTTTTTTGTAAAATAACAATTACAATGCGATATGAATGAATGCAATGTTTGCGCAGTGATTTTACGTTGAATCATGTATGGATCGAAAAACAGCAAAAGCTGGTAAAGTAACAAAAATATTTGATCATTGAGAGAATCCGGTCGCGATGTAAACCGGATGGCCAGCCTGAATATGGTCGATATAATGCGTTCTGTTAAATATTCACTTTGTGGACAGTATTTCATTAATTTGATTATTTGACGATAGACAAGATCCCAAAATATTGATAATCGATCCCTGGGAAATGATTCGAAAATAAATTAGAAAAACTAATCAACTAGGTGGATTGGGGCAGCGCCAGTACCTGTTCATGAAAATCACTTTGAGCAGAATTTCCATCTTAAACACTTCTAAATCATCATCAAATGTATCAGAATATTCTACTTGAATCAAAGCTTTGATAAGCTCGATCAATGAATCAATGTGAAGAAATTTGGATTCCTCTATGATCAAAACCAACGTCTGACAATAATCATTACTGTTGGCCATGGTTAAGAAAGAATTATTAATCGAATTGGCAGAAGAATCGGTGCCAGCAGCCATATTCTGGCTGGCATTGTTCAGGTCTTCATTCATGGAATTGCTGGCAAAATATGAATAAAAACTTGACAAAAAGGTTGATTGATTATTCTCATTAATTTGTTTTGGACTTTTCAGTGGAGTCTTGCGTGAAAATCTAATCTTTTTAGATTCCAATGCAAAATCTTCAATCTCCAAGCCATCGTCTAATAATTTGTTATCATACCAGAACAAAATCAATTGAATTATGTTCTTCCAAGAGCCTCTCATCTCGTTTGCATATTCTTTGGTTATGTTAAACAAACAACAAGCTACCAATTCACTTTTGTTGGTGATTCTTGGCGATGCTATGACAAACTTGGACAGGTTTTCAATCAAATTATCCAAATGACCGTAATTGGCGCAAAGCAATGCACAACAGGAAAATCCATTGGTCAAAACTTTCCGCGACAAAGTTGGCTGTTTGTCTGGATTGATTTTATCAAACACTAATGTCAAAGTTGACATGGATGGTGACCAGGAAATCTCGAATATGGGCTGATCAAATATGGTCAAATCAACCAGATTGGAAGAATCATCTTTGACGAATTTGAAGTTTCCAATGCCATTTTCACTCTTACAATTATAGTACCAATAAATACCGTTAAGAGTTTCCGAGTTTTTCAACAAACATTTCCAAAGATATTTCTCACGCACAACACCTTGTTGTTCAGCGGGCATTATGATCTCATTGTTCTTGATCACCGTATAAATCTCGGTAAGCATATTACGATCGAAATCTTTGCCACCATTCACTTGACGTAGGTTGGAGATGAATTCCTCACAAGTCATCGGATTAGTTTGCCTCTTGACGTTTGAATTGTGTTGATCAACGTTAAGCATGATGATAGCATAAGCCAAACTGAATGCAGCATCTTCATTCTCGAATGGACAACCATTTGATTCCTAAAAATAACCATCAATTAGGTTTAATCATTTCCCATCTTTCGCAAACAAGCACAATTCATGATTTGGAATGCTACTTACGTGCCAATGGTGAGCAAATTGTTCTAAAACAAGCGAAATTAATGGTGCTTCGCCTGGCAAACGAAACGATTCTAAATACAATCTCAATGCTTCATCAATCCGGATATCTTTGAAAGTGAAACTTTGCACAAATTTGGACAATACGTTCATGTTTTTCTTGTTTGATAAATACTCGCCCAACGATTTCTTGTCAAGTCGGGAATTGTTTCGAAGGAACGAAACCACATCATCATCATTGGTCACTAGCTTGTTTTCATACAGATATTCAATTCCTTTGGCCGGTTTTAGATTGAACTTTTCTGTGGCAGCCCATAGAAGCGATTTTTTCTGCTTCAACGCTTGAATCTGGTGACTATTCTGGTACAATACCGATTTTTTCGGCAGCAGATAAGTGACACAATATTTATTGATCATCGAGCTATTTTGTTCCATCTCTTGTTGGTGCTGCTGTTGCTGTTTCTTGCTGTTGTTGGTTTCATTGTTGGTGTTATTGATTAGCTCAAAGTTTTCATTTTCAGTTTCTGCTTCGTTTGAATCGTTTCCAAACGAATGATCCCTTTGAATGGGGGCCACCGCGTCTTCAACCGGTTTACTTGGCAGATTGGAATCATTGCATACTGTCGTATTGGTGCAAACATTATATTCTGAATCATTGTTGATGTTTTTCTCATTGAAAACTTCTCTAATGTTGGAAATATTGACAATCAAGGTGGCAGGATTGGCGGTAAGAAATATATCCTTTTCCTTATACAACTCGGCCATTTGGAGACTTTTCAGATTGGATAATAAAACTTCAAACGATAAGATCTGTAATGCAGTGAAATTTAGATTCGAAGTCGGCATATTTTGCACGGAGGTGGCAAAACAGTTTTTAGACAATTGTTGCAATAAATCTTCTAAAATGTTCGATGAATATGGATCACAATCAAAGTTGAAAAACAATTCATGAGGCAAATAAGGAATGTGTCGGAAAAAAAGCAAAACGTATTCCATGCAAATATCGCGATATTCAAGGGGTGTGTTCACGGTGGCAATTATGTCCATTAATCGTAATAGAAATGCATCAAATTGATATTTTAAATGCATTCGTAAATCGACAAACACCAAGAATGATAGACGCAAAACAGCGGCAAATGTATTCAAATTTTTCTCATTCTGTATTAATTGCATTATATTCCAACAGAGATCGGTTTTGACCACACTGAGCAGACAATATTTACTGCCGATTTCTTGCACGGATATTTCAAACACGACTATCAGTAAATTTAATCCAACATTGATCATATATTCTGTGTTTTGGCCGTCTGGAAGTGGATTTATTAACGAAGTCAAATAAGACAATAGTTCGTGTACGCAGGCTAATCCGTATGTTTTTTGGCTGGAATCTAAAGCACATCCAGGCCGGGATCGCAGACGAAAAAAAATGAAAAGGATATAACAATAAAACAGATAAATATGTAAATAGAACGATGGGAATGATATTTTTGGGCGAAACTATGGGGCCTTACCGAAATCCGAAATATCTTCCTTATTTATTTTGAACTGCTTACTTGTTTCCATTTTATTTTTGTGTTTGTTGGAATGTCCAATGAATCGTTTTCCCATACGATTCAATTTATGGAAGGAAGCATTATTCTTATCATGATAAAAGTAATTGTAATCAGAGCCGTCTTTGTCAAATGTTGATATGCGAGTGAACAGTGCTCTGACCATCTCTGTCAAAGATTTCACAGCACATTTCCGCAGCAATTCACTAAGTCTACTTTCGAATGCGATGCGAAAACAGCTTTGCATTATTTCACAAATGATCCCGTTGGTCAAAGAATAGAACGGCATCACAATTAGACTTTCCAGAACGGATAGAATGGTCATCAACACTGTTTCATCACTGTTGGAGTCGGTGCCCACAAATCTAGCTTTGGTGACCGATTCACCAATCAGCCTGACTATTTCATCATCTTTGATAAATCCATAATTAAGAAATTTTTGGATCGATTGCAGGGCCAAACCGGTCACCGGTCCGCTGACATCTTTGTTTACGATCACATCACAGAATGGCTTTATATAACTAGCGTCCAATGAGACAATACGCTCTTGGTTCAATTTAGATCTCAATAAAATCAAATTTTTCAACAATGGATCAACGGATGGATTTTCTTCATTCCATTCAGTTTTTTCTTCACATTCAATTATCAATGATGTCATACAGGATAATTGCACATAATTTGCTTTGGTCAAACGTTGATTGTTTTTCAAAATGAACGTGGACAAGGTTGCAGCTTCGCCCAGTATCACTGTGTCATCGTTTCCAAAATGAAATTAGCCATACGTTCATTCATTTACACCATTGTTTAATGAAACTCATTTTCCTACCTTTTTCCATTGAATCATTATAGAGACTGTTGTATTCTTCGTTGGAACACATTTTGAAATCTTTCGGTTGATGGTTGGTTCACTTCAATTTTCCGAAAATTAAAGGCAGCAACATCATGTTGTCGATTTGACTATCTCTGTGCTCTTTTTTATTTTTCAGATCAACACAAACGGAAGAAACACATTGTACAATGATATTGGGAATGACCAAAAATAAAACGATTATTATAAAATTTCAATAGTCATAAAAAGACGAGAAGAATAACTTAATATATAGCTTCTAGAAAGCGGCATCCAACTAAAAATAACCGATAAATATTCAATAATAAAACATAAACACGTAGCGATAGTTTGCTGTTGTTTGGCAATCGATACTAATCGTTTTACGTCCTTCACCCATAGCATGTTCACATACCATCCGGACGGTGAAAATTTGAAATTTTCCCTCTTTTTTTCGTATGCAAATTTTTTACGAACAAACATACTTCTGGGTTTCTTTTCCGCTGGGCGAAACTCTTCCGTTTTTTTCGCCCGAATTCATCGACAACTATCGATTGATTGATTGATTGATTGATTGAAAAGTGAATCTGTCTTCAAATTTTATTTCGGTCTTGTTGGACAAAAAGCAACAGTTGAAATATGATGGAAACTAGATCACTTAGATTGTCTGAGTTTTTGCCCGGTCGATACAATAGAGTATCATCCCAAAAAAAGAAGACGAAGAAGAAGAAGAAGAAGAAAAATGTGGATCGTGACCAATTTTCCAAAGAGAACAAACAATCTCTATCACATTGTTAACAGCACGTTGTGGGTGATCTTCGATCAGAAAGAAACAAAACTTCCAGTAAGGAAAAAAATAAAATAGGAGGACAGGCCAAAAAGTTAATATTTTATACTTGATCAAATTGATGAATTTTTTCATTCTTTTCGCCAAAGTTCCGAATAATACAAATTAGATCAGTTTAATTTGTCTTGTTTGCCATAGAATGGTTCACGTGATGATTATCATCATTCAATCTGGTTCTAAATCATGTCAAACTAACGAATGATGTTGTGATTGTTGTTTGTCGGATGTCAATCATAGAATCATTTATTCAATGTTTCAAAGTTTTCCTCTGGTTCCTGTCAAAAATTCAGCCGAGAATGTGGCAAGGCCCGGTATTGTTTTGGGCCAATCCAATCATTTGTTATAGATTTGTTTCCTGTACGCGCGTGAATCGTCATTGATCCAAAGGATTTGTTGAATCCAATTAAAATTCCAACAATTTATTAGCCGCCGTATATGTGTAGTAAAAGTTTGCGCACACCGCGCATTACCTTGAAGTTTGGGAGTTGGTTTCTTGATTGTCAAAATCATCAAAAATGCAGGTAAGATATACTTTGTAATCTTCCGAAATGAATTGTGAATGTATTGATCAATGTATTGATTGTTTTGTCCATATATTAACCTAAAATAATTATTCATAATCTTGTTTATGTTGCTCCTGGCAGATTATCTCTATCATTCAAACGCTTGCTGGCACTGGATTGACTTATTTTGCCGGCTAAGACTTTTTCAGTCGGAGTGTTTGCGTGGCCAAGTATGCATGTTTTTTTTTTAAATTAGAGGCTTTGCATTTTTGTTGAATCCAAAAGGACATGAAAGGTGGAAACAATCCATCCCAATGATTCATATTTCTTATTGGGCGAATTCCATAGAAGAATGCTACGCTTTTGGGATGTGCACCATCTTGAATCACAGGAATGATGTGTGTGTGCCCCATGATTCTAGCGAGATGGCAGAAAATCTGATGAATTCAGCAGACCGACAATAAAAAAAATATATGAGATAGCTGTCCAAAAGAGAGAAGAAAAAGAGGACAAAAATTTTGTCGCCGTCGTTCACACCTGTACCTGGTGCGTTGGGGAATCATAATTTTGCTTCTAATATCATTTTGATGAACTGATTTCATTCGCAGCACATTTAATTTCTATTTAATTTTCGCCATTTGAAAGAGTGGTTCATTCCGAACAGTTATTTTTTTGGAGAAAGGGCTTCGCGCTTTTTTTTCGTGTTGCTTTTTCTGCCCATGGTGTGTGTGTGTGTGTGTGTGTGTGTATCCTCGAACATTTGCAACTGCATCATTTAATGCAGCAAGGGGACTGGAAGTGGTGTGGCACAGGCGGTTTAAAGGCGGCGATTTGTGAATGAAAGAGAAAATTAATCAATACTGTATAGAAGTGAAGGAATGGATGGAAAATTAGAAAATAGGTCGTCTTTGTGCGTCCTGAAACACGAAAAATGAAATGGAAACATGAACGAACAAGAAGAAGAAGAGTCTCAAACAAGAGTGACTCTTCTCACTTCTCATTTCTTCTTGTTGTCCATCATCATCATCATCATCTTCTTCTTCTTCTTCTTGAACATGCATTCAGACTTCAGATTCACTTTATGGGTTGGGATCTTAGAACACACACCAACAATCCTCCCGAAAAAACCATGGACTTAAACATTGAGGTGCCCGATACACAGACAAATGAAAATGAAATGTCGCGCTTTTTTTCTTACTATGACCACCACCATCACCACCTAAACTAAGTTAACTTCGTCTTCTTCTTGATATTTGTGGCTTTGGATGTTGTTTGTTGTTTTTGTTCTTGTATTTATTGTATTATTATCATCATCCACATTGTTGTTGTTGCTGCGCTTGATGATCGTGGGCTCTTGTTTTGCGAAAGCTACCTGTTGTGATGTTCCTTTTGGAATGATGATGATCATCAGCAACAACTAGCAAAAAAATAGTTTCCCAGCCAAAAAAAATTTCCATTCAGTCAGTCAGTCGGTGATCATTTACGGTAGCGGCTTGATGTCTTGGCCAACACAGGTATCATCGCCGTTTTCTTTTGTAATGTGCTTCAATGGAATTTTCGTCAAATTAAATCCGATTCAATCATTATCATCTTAATCATTAATCAACAATTAAAAGAAAATCATTACGAATATTGTTTTACCATCATAGATGACCTGTATCCATTGTTTTTCGATGTGAAAGTGTTTAGTGCTGTCTGTTTGTTTGGAGCATTATGCTTCTTTTACGGTCCAAGATTGATCGATTGATTGTCAATCATCAATGATCGATTTCAGCGGTCTTTTATTCGAAAACCGATAGAAAATCTCATGAACATCCTGCATTTTGTATCGTTTCCACTAAAGAAAAAGGCGGAGAGAGTTCAGTTGATCACAATCAATCAATCAATTTGAAATAATTCAATAAATATTAAAAAAAAGGTACACATCGAATGTGGACACATCCAGTTTGCACGAAGATGCATCAATCATTTCGTTCCGTTTTGGTAAATATTTGCCGGCTTTTTTGTTCCGAATATTTGTTCATTATTTATTGCCAATGTTTGTCTTTATGCTTTTGAATCTAACCAAGTTTCTGGGCTCTTCTTCAGGCCCAATTCGATTTTACAAGTGCCTAGAAAATTTAAAAAAGCACACAACTTCACGCAATAAGTGGTGATCATAAAACCGAAAACAGATTCCCAAAATAGTCGAACAAATGCCATGCTGAAGTATCCTCTTCTAGCATTTTTTCGGGTTTCTGTTTTCCTTCAAGTTGCGAGTTTCTATCGGATATTTATAAATTTGATTTTTGTAGTTTTGGAAATTTAACCGAATTTTCAACCAGAGAGCCGGCTAATCCAATTCGCCTGGTTGAACAAATCAAGTTGCCACAACAATCTATCACCATCTGGCCAAACACGGGTGGGCCGCTTGAACTATGCCGGCAGCCAAATGATCCTGATCATAATAATGTTATCATTTAGTGGTTTAATTTATCTTCCAGAAGTCGCCACTCCTAATCGGGATACTAAAACGTTTCTAATCTAGCCCAACCTGCGTGCAATTGGCCAATCGACTGATCGATCGCCAACAATCGTTGATGGGATGAATGAAAATGGAGAGTTTTCCACCAATCAGGAAACAATAAAATGCATGGCAAAGCCTTATCCGAATAGATACCGCCAACGCAAACCTAAGGTTGTGTGTGCAATATCACACACTGGATTATAACCTAAGGCTAATTGCAGAGTTTTAAGACAATTTGTTTTGTTTCTTTTTCTACAAAAAAAATAATCCGCTTCTTGTCGCAGCGGCAACGGAAATATCCATTCGAAAAGGATGGATCAACAATTCCAATTATCCAATGACCAGCCTAGATGAAAATCGAGTTTCAGGTTCGCTTTGCACAAACTCAAACATGAAAAGATTTTCAAAGCGATCGGTTGTTTGATTGGCTGTTCAACGACTCTATCCAATAAGCCGCTGATGCTTGCTGTCATTCACAGTGCCGCCCTAAACAGGCAATAGTGTGGGGAAGTAGGTGTGCCTTTTTTTGTATGATAAAATTGAAAGTTCTGCCTTTTTTTCCTTATTTCTAGTGGTTGTGTTCAAATGAACTGGACTTTCTTCGATAAATTAAGTTTGAAGTCAATTTGATTGGTCAAACTCTGCCAACTGTTGCTGTGCTTGAACAGGCGTTTGTTACAAGCTTCAGATGCTTTATCTATTTTTAGTAGGCAGGCTCCTAAATATTTCTGCCAGTGTTTGCATATTGAAATCAGTGTTGGTAGATATTTTTTCTTACTATTATTATAATGGCCAATAACTACGCCCATTTTCTTCAAAAGCGTATCTCCTCTCTTTGAGCTACAAGCGTTATTGACTTGCGTTAGTGAGAGTAGTCTGAATCATTTGCTCTAAGACAAGCGAAATTGATGATAATCATGCCATCATCATGATATTCAGACTAGGATCAGGATGGAAAAGAAATCTCTGATCTGTAATCTTCAGCTCAGAAAAACACCTGTTTGAACAGGTCCATGGGTTTGTTTTAAGATCTTTTCAAGATTCTTTTTTTCAATTTATCGGCCTGGTTCAGGTATCCAGTATCGCACCTTGTGTGTGCCCTCATCAATCTGTCCAAATATTGTGACAAATTGTTAGGAGGGAAGCAAACATTCACACGGTTGCATTTGGAAAAAAATACTGAAATCTTAGGCATCTGTAACAAATTTGGTATGATCATGTTCGCGACAATGTCATTGCTATCATCACATGACAGGTGTGCAAAAGTGCCAAAGTTGTTCCTTGCTGATGTTGGGATGTACAGCGATGTGTTGCAGTGTCCGCCATTATCATTGGACTTAACCTTGTTTTGAGCATTTATTATTTCTATTTTAAGAAAAGAGAATATAATACTAAAAACGTAAAACTAAATGAAATGGATTGGTTGCGCACAATGCTACACTGCACGACAAGAACTTAAAGAAAGAGAAGAATCAGATAATTCATGTCATATATCAATGAATGATGTTTATAACAGTAACAATGATCATGGTAATAATAGTCAGCCCAGAATGTGACCGCACAGTAGAGCTGCATTCGACAATGGATGCAGATTCTTTCCCGAAACCATCGATTGTTTCGTGATTTTAGTTCCAATTAGATTTTTTATTACCTTTTTGGTCGAGCAACAGGTAGCAATATGATCTCAAAGCGCCAATACTTTATGAAAAGTAATTTAAGCCTTGCTGCTTAGCTTGAATCGGTTTGCAATCATTGATCTCAGGAAAATATCCAACAACAATCAATCAATCGATCAACAGGTCTCCTGTTACATTTTCAATCGGATTTAGGGGCAGCTTGATTTAGTTTAGAAATAAAAATCATTCTCACTGCTAGCAAAACTATTTGCTTCAAGCTGTAAATTTGATCTATTATCAGCAATGCTGGACAATCGGGATCATCTTTTCATCATTCTCATTTGGTTTATTTTTACTGGGGATCCAAATTACAGTTGTCTGTTTGATTCGCGCTGCTCCGACCAACAATTTGTGTGATCATTTTTCGTATCTTTCCTTCTTGGACAATGGTCACATACAGTGGTGGTGGAGGAGGAGGAGGTTTCTTTGTAAGACCGGAGAACAATTTTGCTTTCATTCATTCATTCATTGAGCCACAATCATCACCACCATTCAAACTCAATAAAGCTATTACCGGTCTTATTTTATTTTGTGGCCAAAATAAAAAGATTTGGCTGCTAATGCTAATCGTGAGCCGACCGCCAACAGACATTTGTCCAGAGGGATGTATGTTTCTCCTATGGTTTACAACAAAAACATCAGGACTAAATCAAATCATTATGATTACAAAATTATTATATAAATAGTAACCACAGTAACCACATAACACATAACAATATACGGACAAAAAAAAAGTAAGCCAAATCTCACACATTCGGACAGTCCAGCAGAAGCCAGATAATGACATTAGGTCAGTGGGTGTGTCCATGTGATACGCTAATTCTTAGTGAATTAACCGAAACTCTTAAACAAAGATCATTTGATGATGATGGGCCTGGTGTTCTAGATTCGTGATCCAACAATGATGTTGAATCTTGGCCATTGTCCACCACTATCTATCCAACAGACAATAGAAATAAGAATGGCAGCAAAAAAAGCAAAGCTCATCAGCTATTCAAGATATGTGACATTTTTTCGGCTGCGGCCGTTTAATTAATCCCGATTCAAGTGTCGCTTGAACACTGGCAGAAGATCGGTTTTTTGCTTTGTTAACATTCGAATCACACCATATCTGTTCACCATTCCATAACGATTTTCCTTGAATATTCATAAGAATATTATTGATTTTGACGTTTTTTTATGGAAAAATTCCAAACCACCCAAGTAGAATGAATGGATGAATCCAATTATCTTCGATTGAACATCAATGTTGTGCTAGATTGACGCTGATTGTGGATTGGATTTAATCTGATCACAGTTTTGGATCGTTTCATATTTTCATATTATTTTTTCGCGACCAAGTAATATGATATGCTGCATAGGAAAAATTTCCAAAATCGAAACGGTCCATGATTTAATCGGACTATTCAAATTTCCATCTTATAATAATGATCACTTGTTATTTAATAAAATAACGACCATAATAATGATTATGGCGATGGTGATCAATTTTCGTAATACAAATTCTTCTCATTTTATTTCTTCGGGTATCTGCCCTAGCATCTTATTAGCCAAGCACCATTCGTATGCGTGTGATTTGATTTCACGTGAACTTGATCATTAAAAATAGTTTTTATGATATATTTTTAATAAAATGTTAATTAACGAGACTTTCCAGGTAAAATGAAAAGATGAACATCTAATTGACAATCATGTCAAGGTATCTGTTTGTCTCTCTTTGGCGGTTTTCTTGTTTAATTGTTCAAACTAAGCTTGGCGCCATCCACCATATTTTTCTCTGGCTGCCTGTGTGAATATCTCACACTTTGATTTGAATATTGTTCTATCTTTAACATTCAAACAGGCTTCAATTGTTACAGTGAAGAATCAGTGTTTGGGCGCGCTTTGCTCTATTATTATCATTCTTGGGCAATTTGTTCATTATGTTTCTTCTTTGTAACAAATGAAAGTTTGCTATCAGCATTGTTGTGGCTATTTTTAAGCTCTCTGCATTTTCGAAGCATTGTTTTGGCGCTAAAACGTTTGAATTCGTTTCTGAGGCTTCTTCGTCTGGAGCTTTTCCAGGAACCAGGGCCAGATTGATGATTGTTGTTGTTGTTGCGCAATTATCATAGCAAACTAAATTTAATTCGATTTGGATCAGGATCGTTACCACAATAGTTTTTTATATGTCAACACCTAATTGTAAAATCTGATCAGACCTCAACCAACCACGATCCTGCCATTGTGTTAAGGCCAATCGACAAATTGATTATGTTATTGCATGTATTTGACACCGTGTGTATTATTCATAATCATTTATATTCTTCATGCAACCTTTTCAGGTAATATCACCAATAGTGAACATCATCATCATCATCATCATTGGTCTGTTGGCACAATTGGCGTGTGGCCAAAATGGTAATGTGCTAGTATTTGTTATTTTCGTGTTTGGCATTCATTTTGGCTGAAGGATGTCCGCGCTAATGTTTCTATTTTTTTTGTGCGCTGTTCCACAGAAACCACAAATCTTCATCACATTACGAAACGTTCGCATGAAAATCCCAAATTGGTTTGCTATTATTCCAATTGGGCCGTTTATAGGCCTGGTGTGGCCAAATTCACTCCGCAAAACATAAATCCATTTCTATGTGTAAGTTTACCGAATCTTCAAGGCCTTTGTGCTCGATAATGCTAATCAATTTGATTCGGATTCGGATTCATTTTAATTCAGACGCATCTGATTTATGCATTTGCTGGCCTTTCTAGCAAATACGAGCTAAAAGCTTTCGATCCTTACAATGACATCAACCAAGGTATCTTGTTCGCTAAGCTCCCAATCAATGCTCAATCAACATAACATGTTTAATTCGATTATTTCTGGCCATTAAGGAAATTACAAAAAGTTTGTTGGTCTCAAAAAATATAATAGTCAATTGAAAACAATGATAGCCATTGGTGGATGGAATGAAGGCTCCAAAAGATTCTCTAAATTGGTTTCCAATTCTGATTCAAGATTCAATTTCATCAAAAGTGTCTTGAAATTTTTACGGGAACATGAATTTGATGGCATCGATTTCGATTGGGTAATTTACAATCAACAACTAGTCTTGTTAGCCATTTCCGGAAATCAACCTAACAATTTGTCTCCTCTTTTTCTCTCTTGTCTCGATCGCTTTTTGTATTTAATAGGAATATCCCGCATTTAGAGAAGGAAGCGCACCTGAAGATAAGGAAGGATATGCCAAATTGATTCGAGTAAGTTTGGATCAGTTTTTCTGTAATCCAAAATCGGTTTTGGTATTTAGATCGAATAGATGGGATCAGAACAATTTGTTGGCTTAAGTGTTAATAGTGTTTTAAATTGCAATCTCAATTGAAACTAATTTGTTCTATTTTGAGAAATCCAGGAATTAAGATATGCATTCAATAATGAAAAATTGGCCTCGGGCAAGGAACGTCTTTTGTTGAGCGTTGCTGTACCAGCCGGACAAGATTATATTGATCTTGGATTTGATGTGCCAATCATTTCCCAGTAATTATGCTAATTCATCATTAAGACCTAGATTTAATGTTAATGATTGATAATCTTGCTTTTGCCTAGATATGCTGATTTCCTAAATGTTCTAAGTTATGATTATCATACATCTTTTGATCCGGAAACTGATCACCATGCACCATTAAAACCTAAACCGTCCATTGACGATCCAGAAGCATTAAAATTGAATGCTGAATGGACTGTCAATTATTACATCAAATTAGGCGCTCCACGCGACAAACTAATTCTTGGTATACCCACTTACGGAAGATCGTTTACATTGGCCGATGAAAACAACAATGGTATCGGTGCTCCGGCCGAGGGCCCAGGTGAACCAGGACCATCCACCAGAGAAAAGGGCTATTTAGCATTCTATGAGATTTGTCAAAAGGTGGAAGAAGAAGATTGGCAATTGCATCGACCTCATCCTCATCTGGAAGGTCCCTATGCGGTAAAAGGAAAGCAATGGGTGGCTTTCGATGATATTGAAATCATCCAGGATAAAGCTCGATTCATACAAGAAAATGGCTTGGGTGGCGCAATGGTTTGGACTTTGGATAACGATGATTTCAGAGGGAATTGCTATGGAGAACAAAATCCATTGATCAGTTCGTTGAGATCGGCATTGATCAATCCCTTGCTGCAAAGTGGAAGTTCTCAGCCCTCCAACCGAGATTCAAGCAATAGAAATAGCCAACCATCCAGCAGCAGCAGTAATATCAATCGAAATCGAGCAAGGCCATTAAACTTGGAACTATCAGAACAAGGATTGAATGCATTGAACGTCAATACCCGACGAAATCAAAGAAGAAAACAATTTTACAGCACAACAACCAGCACAACTACAACCACCACCACCACAACCACCACGACCCCTGCACCAACAACGGCCAGAGAATCAATTTTGTTCACTACACCGGAACCACCTACCACACCGGATCCTGGGGTGGATTTTACCTGTGAAGATGAAGGTTTCTTCAACAACCCCAAAGATTGCCGAAAGTATTTTTGGTGTTTGGATAGCGGTCCAGCCAATTTAGGCATCGTGGCGCATTCATTCACCTGTCCATCTGGATTGTTTTTCAATAGCAAGACAGAGGCTTGTGATTATCAAGGAAATGTTTCGTGTAAAATCAAAAAAGAACAAAAGACCACGACCACCAGAAGACCGAGGACAAGACCCAAAATGGCCACAACCAGTGCAACTCAGCCAACAACCATGACCACAACAACTCCGATGCCAGTCACTGGACCGCCACCAGAAGAAGAGCAAGATAAAAGCATATTGATGGATACAATGAAAAAATTCAATGATGCACAAAAAAGTGGCAACAACAACGAGCTGATTCAGATAGCCAATCTCATCAAAGCATTGGGAGGAATCGACAAATTAGAGGCAATATTAAAAGCGGCCAACGTTGATTCCAAATCGGAAACATCATCCAATAGTTTGAATGAAGGTTCCAATGGATCAGAGGTGATCAAGAATCCGTTTTTTGCACCGTCTTATGTAACGCCTAAACGTGTTGCAGAAACTGTCACACAATCACCCACAACGGTTCGGGAAACTGTTGCACCGAAACCAGACTCGACACCAAGACCGGTGAGACAAAGACGTCCGCAGTTTGCTTTGGAAACCACGACCACATCCACCACAACCACACCTGTTCCGCCGGCTACAACTCAGTCCTTGTTCAGCTACTATGAGAAACCTAAATCCGGTGCTCGCAGCGCAACAGGTACTGAAACAGAGAACATTGATAATTTTGTGAAGAAATCCAATACCAGACCATTTGAATTTAATTATAATCCACCGGAAGGTCGAACAGCGCAAATGAGTGCCTACAATGATATGAATGCTCGGCGATTAGTGGTGGATAAAGACCCATACCAAAATCAAACGATTCCATCGGTGGTTATTGAAGCCGGTGCACGACAAGTTTACAAGATACCTATTCGAATATCCACCGGAAATGTGGTCAGGTTGCCACCAGATTCCATAGAAAGTAATTTGGCCCGACAAAATCAACCAACCAATCACCATAACAATGGTAATAAACGATTTCGAATACCTTCCACGTTTCCTGCCAATACCGTTTCGGACAATGCTCGAGTGATTTATGAAGATGAGTTCCTTATTAACAATCCGGTCAACAGAATCAATCCTTTATTGCAAACCGAACCGTTCTTGCCACCAGGTAATGAACTTCCATTGTCGGCTTATTTACGCGAATTTGGATCACCACCATACGATCGAACAAACGGTAATAATCCGATAAGCATTGTTGCCCCCCAGTCCCCTCAATCACTGGTGACATCACAATCGCCTCGTCGCAAACCTCAAAACCAATTCAATATACCTTTGCAAGATAATCCCATCAATTTGCTTATCAATACTCCGCCAAGAGCTATCAATGACGATGCGGACAAACTACCATTCAATCTTATTTTGACCACACCATCGCCTTCCATACAATATCCGCCTACCACAGTGTCTTCAGTAGCCAAATTCACCAATTACAATACATTACCGCCTGAATTTGACATTTCTCCATTCACCAGTACCAGTTTGTATAATCCAATTCAAGCCAACAATTTCCAAAAATCAAGATTACCGGATCTAGTGGAACCTGCGGTGACCACTTCAAGCCCCACCACCACCACCACCACCACCACAAATACACCATTGCCAATAATGGATGATTATCGGAATTCTAGAAGAAGGATAGCTAGACCAAGAAGACCACTGCCCGGGATCCGTTTGGACAATCATTCACCAATTATCAATCCAATCATCGCCCCAACAACAACCACAACCACCACTCGACGTCCATATATTGCTCCGTCTTCGGATAATTTCCTTGGTCCAGTGGTCTATTCCAACAATGACGGTGGATTGGGATGCTCCAAACGTGGTGTGTTTGCTCATCCGGAAAGTTGCGGAATGTTTGTAGTTTGTGCACCGGCAGGCCGTGGTAAAAAAGGATTCCGTACATTGATTCATAATTGTCCGGCTGATCAAGTGTTTGTACAGGAAGTGGGACGATGTCGACCAGGAAACAAGGATCGTTGTGAAGTGTACAACCAGTAAAATGAGCCGAACCAATTCCAAAAAAAACCATCGAATCTAGTATTATTTTCGTAAATGCCGATTGCCATTTTTTGAATCATTATTATTATTATTGTTCAGACTGAAAATCTTGTTCATTCTCTGTTCGCAAGTCATCAATCAAATTTTTTCGCGCATTGACATTGATCGTCTTGTCTAACTTATGTATTCTTAATTTTGAAAATTTTTTTTTCGCTCGCTTTCACAACAATAAATTATTTTTTCATCTAATTTTGATTATTAATACAATTGTTAAGGAATCAATACGGGACAACAATCAATGAAATTGTGCTCTTAAATGTTCCTTAAAAAACTTGGATACAACATTGTTTTTGGAAAAAATGGAAGGTTCTAATCCCGGTCCAAGTCAGAATAAAGCTATACAAGATGAATTGTTTAACAATGCTCGTCTTTTGTGCGCTCCCGGAAAAGGAATCTTGGCTGCTGATGAATCAATGGGCACGTTAGGAAAGAAATTCGTGCAAATTAATTTGGAGAATAGTGAAGAAAATCGAAGACAATATCGACAAATGTTGTTAAGCAATGATAAAATCAATCAATACATTAGCGGGGTAATATTGCATGAGGAAACTATTTTCCAGAAAGATGATCAAGGAAATACATTCGTTGAGTTGTTGCGAATGAGGAAAATTTTACCAGGAATCAAAGTGGACAAAGGTTTGGTAACATTGTTGGGCACCAACATGGAAACCGCAACCCAAGGTTTGGATGATTTAAAATTAAGATGTGATCAATATTACAAGCTAGGCTGTCGGTTCGCTAAATGGCGCGCAGTGTTACGGATTGGTACACAAGAACCATCCCATGTGGCCATAGTAGAAAATGCTCGCGGCTTGGCCAGATATGCGGCCATTTGTCAAGAAAGTCGAATCGTGCCAATAGTTGAGCCTGAAGTATTACAAGATGGTCGACATGATATACAAAAATGTCAACGCGTTAGCCAAAAAGTGTTGGCTGCAACATTCAAAGCATTGCACGATTATAATGTGTTTTTGGAGGGCATTCTGCTCAAGCCGAATATGATTACATCAGGTTTCGAATGTCCCAATAAAGCAAACACAACCGAAATAGGCAGATTGACAATCACAACATTGTTACGAACAGTTCCTGCTGCAGTGCCCGGCATCATGTTTTTATCCGGTGGACAGTCAGAAGAAGAAGCTACAGTTAATTTGAACACTATCAACAAATTCAAATTATTATTACGTGCTCCATGGGCTTTGAGCTTCAGCTATGGAAGAGCATTACAGAACACTGCAGTGAACGTTTGGGGTGGTAAATCAGACAACGTTCAAAAAGCTCAACAAGAATTGTTGAAACGAATGCAAGCTAATTCAATGGCATGTTTAGGAATGTATGTCTCACCAAAAGAAGACCAAGAAGGATCAACGGCACACCAATCCATGTTCATTGCCAAGCATTCATACTAAACAAATTATGATGATGTTAAACGGGGCAAGATTTAAATTAAATTGCAAAAAAAACTGGTGGGCTTTGGATGATGATGATGATGATGATGATGATGATGATGATGATGATGATGATGATGATGATGATGATGATGATGATGATGATGATGATGATGATGATG
>JAOZJS010000157.1:0-73454 GCA_025882695.1 Amerodectes protonotaria | reverse complement strand
AAATAAAATAAAAACCAACCATAAATTAGACTTTGTTCCATCTTTGTTTTTCCCTGTCCTATGATGATAGCGATTCTATTTTTGGTTGGCCCAACTAGTGATATCGAAACTGGCGCCGAGCTGATGCTGCTGCTGGCAGAAAAATAGGGACCAATAGCAAAAGAACAAAAGAAAAGGAGAGAGATAGAAACTGCCGAGATTGATGCCAAAAAATGATTGGACGCCCAAAAGAAGAATCTTGGGGACTGTCTGGCGCCACCAGAAGAAACACACACACACACAAACGCACACGATACACACAATGTACAAAATCATAAAACGGAAATTCCAAGACAAGAAACAAATGTGTAGACTGATAGAAAAACGAGAAACAACACGAGAAACGAGAGAAAAAAAAACGATACACCATGTGCCCACCATTGTTTTGAAGGCAAACACACACATTTTGGATAAGTTTGCAATAATTTAAAAAAAAATAAGAAGAAGAAGAAGAAACAAAGTACGATCATGTACACCTTGCACACCTTGCACACCTTACACTCTTTGTACACCTGATTCTAGACGATTTAAAGGGAGAGGAACTGTGATTGGATTATTTGTTCTTTCAGATAATCAACGCGCCATGATTGATGATTCTCTCTCTCTCTCTCACTCTCTCTAGCTTGCCCGTCTTGGTTCCAAGTTTAAAAGGCTTTTGGATTTATTTAACAACAACGATCGAGCAAACAAACACTAAAACGTTTGCGTTTGCCATCCCATTTATCAGTTTATATAACCACCACACACAAAAGATAGTAGAATATAGATACAATCACACACACATGCACACAGACACACATTAACCAGGAAACCGAATCCGAATCGGGAGAATCAATCGGATCAATCGGATCAGGGGCCAGGATTCTGGACAGATTCCAGATGTAAACGCTACATGGATTTAGGGGTTTGGGATTCAACCCGATCCGACCCGACCGGACCGGATGATCAGAATCTTGTTTTGCTGCATTTTTTTTGCGGTTTTGTTTTAGGGTTAAATGTTTCTGGGTGTGTGCGTGTGTGTGTGTGACCATCTGTTTTTGGCCATCCCATTTTGATGCGTTCGTGTGTGTGTGTGTGGATGGGGTGCATCGGGTTTTTTTTCCGTTTCGGGAAGTTTGCTGCTTCACACACATTTGTCACCAAATTTTTTTTCTGTTGTTTTCTCGTCGTCGTTGTTCCTGTTCTTCGCTTTCGCTTTACGTTGGTGGCACTGTTTTCCCTCTTATTTGCACCATTTTTTCATTCAACTATGGGGTTTTGGCTTTTTGTGCAAATCAAATATTGACGAATGATACTAAACCACAAACGAAACGAAAAAGCCAAAAGCCAAAGCAAGCGAGCTAACGAGAGAAAGTTAGAGCTAAGCGAACGAAAGAGCGAGAGCGAGAGAGCGAGAGAAGCCATTTTGGGAAGTCAACCACGTATTATTATCAATCTCACCCACCACAATTATATCGTTTTCCTCTCTCTCTCTCTCTCTCTTCCTCTCTCTTGCTTTTTCTCTCGTTTTTTTTGTCAACCGAAAACCTGAAACCTAAAATCTTAATCACCAAATGAAAACCAAGTGAGGGATACAAGGAACCGGGGAGCAAAGTCGTAAAAACTTGCCAAACACACAAACACGAACACGCACACACACACACACAATTTGGCTTCCATTCAGGCCTGGAACAACAAAAACAACAACAACCAAAACAATAAAAACAAGGGTGATAATTTGTTAGCAATTAGATTAATTAAAAAAAAAACAAAGCCACAAGTTTTTTTTGTTTGGTTTGGTTTCTTTTCCAAGCGTTGCCTCCCAGCGTTTTTCTCCTCAATTGGGCGCAACAATCCTCTCCATCCATCCATCCATCCATTTCTTCTCTGTGATCAACCAACACCGATCACGGATCATCCTTGTCATTGAATCCTCTTCTTGATCCTTCTTGATCCTACTTGTTTAACATGTCGTCGTGTCTCGTATGATTGATCTTTAGACTCTCCCTCTCTATATCCACCATCTATATGCTCTACGTGAGCTTTGGAATCATGGCAATCATTATTGGCGAAACACGGGGGGCGGGGAAAAACATGGATAGCGCCAACCAACGCCCATAAGGAGGGAATCCACTAGGAGGGATTCTTCCCCATATGAGATGGTCCGGGTGTGTGTGTGTGTGTGTGTGTGTGTGTTTGCTTGAATCTGATTTAAATTATATTATTGTTTCGGCTGATCTGGCTCTGGCTGTTGCTGCTTCTGGATGCTGCGTTGGATTTTAGTGTGCCTGCCTGTGCTCTGTTCGGATGGTGTGCCCATTTCATCATCAATTTATATTTTCCTACTTTACTTTTCGGCTGGCTGGCTGGCTCACTGGCTGAATAGATGGATGGATAGATGGATGGATTGATGGTGGCCAGCCAATATGGTCGGCGTTTTCCACATCCAAACACAGCATTCACTCAATCTATCTATTTCTCGCTTTCCAAAATACGATTTCCATAACATTTATTACCATGTCATAAAACCAGATCTAGAGCCAGAGAGAAAGAGAGAAGAAAGCAAGAGAGGTAACCCAAAACTACTACAGCAACAACAAGGATGATGACGACGGCAACAATACACACACACACACGCATATTGACTGACTGACTACGATGATTTCGGGCAGCCGGCCACAATTGGTTTCGGTCGGTCAAACGTTTTTTGGGTGCGAGTGTTGAAGTGCGTATGCGGGTGTGTGTGCGCGCGGGTTTGATGTCTTGATTATCTTATTGCCTGAATAATCATTTCATCAAAGCAAGTTGCTGTTAAGCAACGAAAACGAAAACAAGGGAATAGAACAACAACAACAACAAAAGCAAAAATAGGAATCTTCTTCTTGCAAGCCCGCTGCTGCGGATAATAATAATCCAAATTCCTCTTAGAAATCTTCCGGATTATGATTATGATTATGATTATGATCATTTGAATGGCTTTTGAAAATGATGATGATGATCCCCAATACGAATTCCAATATCGGTGATCGGAAAGGATCATAGTTGGATCATGATTTTAGAAGCTGGTGTGTGTGTGTGTGTGTGTGTGTGTGTGTGTTTTATTACCTTAAAGGTTTTTCTTTCCATTATTTTTACATTTTTATTATAAATCCAACACCAAATTATTATATTGTGGGCGTGTTGTGTTTGCCTGCTTGTTTGTTGTCGTCGATTTGATACACTTAGACTTACATTTTCAGGAAAAAAAGAAAAAGAAGAAGAAAATGGTTTTGGTGTTATTAACAAATTAGCCCCACCAGCAGCAGCAGACACCCAAAACTGAGATTCAATGTATAAAATCATAAAATGATAATCATTATGATGATGATGATGATAATTCTTTAATAATAAGTTTACAATTTGATTTACAACTCTCTCTCTCTCTCTCTCTCTCTCACAAGGGGGAATGTATTATGGTGCCAAATATACTGGCGGTGTACATTGTAAAATGATTTACTGTCTTTGGCTTGGCTTGGCTGGGCCTTGTGCACAGCGCACAAGTGCACGGGGAGTGGTCTGATCTTGCTCTTCTGTTTGAATATGAATAGTATATGGCTAGTATAGTGTAGTATTGATACATCGATTTGTGATTGGTTGATTATTATATGGTCGAGATTCAAAAAAATTTCATTCATTCATTCATTGGTCAAATCCAAAACAAGAGAAAAAAAGGGCGGAGCCATCGCACGCGCATGTCGATGGGTGTAACCAAAGGGGTTGTCATTCAACTTGGACTATTCATCATCATCATCTTCTTCTTCTGCTTCTTCTTTTTTATTTGATTTTCGCATTTATTATTATTATTGATTTTCATTGCTGCTTGTTTTTTCTTTTCATTCAACACACTCGCACACACTCGCACACTCGCACGCAAACAAAATTTACGATCTTGGCACAAAATAAAGCTGTTTGTTTGTGGTGCGAGCTTAGGGTTTTAATCTTGAAAATTGGCCATCTCTCTCGAGGTTCTGGACAAGTGTATGTGTGTGTGTGCGCGCTTGCGAGAAGGTTATCGCCACCACAAGCGAGCCAGCACGAGAGAGAGCGAGAATCGTAAAGCTAGACTTCTTAATGAATCTCAATTAAAACATAAAGTATTTTGGCGAATAGTAGACGACGACGACGAACAGCACCAGGAGACGAACGACCAAGATTCAGTTCATTCAGCTCTCAGCTCTCGGCTATCTCTCTCTCTCTCGCTTTGATAATGTTAATGTTAATAATAAAACGAAAAACCTATAAAAAACTGTTGTCCATTCACAGTTTGTGTTGGGCCACTCTGGATACACTTATTACTTACAATATAAAAAGGCCAACCATGGCCACAACCAGAAAAAAACAACGAAGCTTGCCCAATGTCCAGACGCCTGGATCCAGAATATTATATAATTTTTTTTCTTGGTTCGAGTGGATTCCTGTATGATTCCTTCTGGAATTCAACTTTATTCTCCTAGTTCTATGTATTCCAGTGTATGGACACCGTGTGCAGTTCATCGACCATTTTCTTCTCTTTATTTTAGGCCTGAATTATGCAATAATAGTTGTATTATTGCATGTCTCTTGTACTAATAATAATAATAATAATACTAATAATAACGAGGATTATGATGATGATGATGATGATGATGATGATGATGAAGATCCAGTGGTCCAAGGATACGATTTCTGTCTAGTTAGCTCGTTTTTTGTTTAGTGGGAATGGCCATAGTCATAAGAATGAAAAGATCATAATAATCATAATAATTGAGAATATAATAAATTCATAAATGCGATTCCCATACGAAACATACACACACATACATACACATAAACACACACGCTTAACCCGACCCGTACAGACCAGACCATGATCTCAACACGTTCGTTGGAGCATTATCATCATCACCATCATCCACCAACGGCAGATCCCCGGATGATGATCCAACACAGTAATGGTGGTGTGTCGTCGTCGTCGATTTTTTCTTGTTTCAAAACCTGGTCAATCTTGTTAATTATCATCCATATCAGGCCCAAAGCCTGAACCGCGTACAATTTTTCGCCATAATGATAATGTCATATAGATGGTGTGGTGTTATCTCTGACTTGGCGTTTTTGATCCTGGTCGTCTGGATCCAGAATCTTGGATCCAGTGTATCATTATTATTATTGTTATTCGTCGAAACGTATTTTCACGTATAGCATGAACAACACAGCACAGCACGCCAACACCACCACAACCACCGCCACCGCAATTGGAATAATGGGCGTCAATATGTGTTATTCGCGCTTATGCGTGTTTGTGTGTGTGCGCGCAATTGTGTTAGCGTGTGTGGTAGCGTTAATCATTCTCCAGAGGATTCTTCATCTTGCTCGCGAGGACACATTCGATAATCCACATCCCGAAAAACATGATTGTTTTGGGGTTGGTACTCTATTTTTTTTTCGGGGCGGGATTTTCGGTCCTCAGGATTCAGCCATTCATGATGTTAGCATGTTACATAATCATCATTTTGGATCATTTTCATCATTATTGTTATTATTATTATTATTATTATTATTATTGAATGGACATTAATTTTTATTGTTATTACCGTTATTCTGCATTCTTAGCTCTTGATGCTTTTCATTTTATTTATCCCAAATGTATTGCACACACACACACATTTTGGTTGGATCGCGCGCTGTTCATAAGCAAGAGCATCTTGGTTCAAGAAACAATCTGAATCTGAAACAATGGACGCCCGAATCCAGAAGCAAAACCGTTTTGGAAACCAAAAAAAAAGAAAAACGAAAAACGAATCCATTCGTTTGAGATCTTGGTTAGAGAGCAAATGTGTGTGTGCGTGTGTGTGTGTGTTTAGATTTTGATGTCATTCGAGAGAGATCCGCTGGGATCCATCCATATCCAATTGGGCTTGGTTTTTGGTTCCCGAACAGTTTCGCGGATTCTTGCTAATAACCATAACAATAACAATAATTGCATTTGATGCTAACATTCGGGCTTGGAATCAAATTGCATCAATTTTGTTTCCTTCATCAAACACACACACACGAGGTTTTTTGCTCTGCTTGTATCTCTGGTTCTAATATTTACCTTGGAGATTAGTAATAGTTACCACCACCATTGTGTCTATGTGTTTGTGTGATGATGATTATTGTTTCAGGTATAATTTCAGGCTCACAACGCAAAAACCATTTGAAAAATTGTACGCTTTCTGCTTCAGTCGATCGATTTTGATCATTTTTTTTCTGTGTGTGTTTCGTTCAGTCAGCTCTCCCGGGCCCAGAATAGCCTAATGACCTAATGTTGTTGGTTGGTGGTGGATGTCTTCATCGATATTGATCACATGTATTTCGGGTTGTTGTTGTTGTCGCGGGTCGGCTCGGGTCTCTTGTTTGTCGCCATAGTGGCTTAATGTGTCTCCTACTTTAGTGGTACACTAAACATGGTGCTCTGCTCTCGGGTCTTTGAGTTTTTTTTTGTGGTGTTTGAGTTGTCAACTTGTTGTCGTCGTTGTCGTGTCGTGGCTAGATGATGATGATGATGATGATCAGGACTCGCGCGCGCGAGCGGCAGACATGGCTTTGTAAGCCGAAATGAAAACAACAACAACATCGACAACGATGACAACGACAACACGAATTATAAGAATCTTGTTTGCCTTAAGGCTTTGTTCTTCTTCTTCTTATTTTCCAGATTCGTCTTGTTGTTGTTTCTCTCCAATTCACTTTGTCTCAATTATACACACAAACACACACACGCATAAATCGCTTGCTAGCTTGGTATTCAAGCTTGCTTGCGGCACATTAGTCTACTCTGTGGCCTTAAAACAATGGCCACGAACAACAACTGCGAGTATAAACAACAACCACGACGACGACGACAACGACAACAGCACTACGAAAAAAGCAAAAGTAAACGACCACGAGGCTATTTCTTCTTCTTCTTCTTCTTTTGGCCTTTTCGGAATCTTGCAACCAGCGTGTGTGAGAGAGAGAGAGAGAGAGAGTAAGCGAAAGCGAACATAGCTTGATATTGATTGGAAAATACATACAACGACCAATCTAGGCTTAACACGTTAAACTACAACAAGATGTAATGTTTGCTTTCTTGCCTGGCTTGGCTTGCTCTCCCTTGCTTATTTTCTGTTGGAAAATGTGTGTGTGTATTTGAGCTGGAACTTGGAGAAAATAACTGACACACACGCACACACACATAAAGATGAAGCCATCAATGCCAATCGGTGATGCTGTTGATGGTGGTGGTGATGGTGGAAACGAAGAAGAAGAAGAAATTGGAATAGATTTTGGTGGCCAAAGCTTCCCGAATGTTTGCACAGCACCGCCACCATAACCCATGTGCGTGTATGGGGGAGGCGTTGGGCGGATTGGGCAAACAGCAATAAGCATCAGGCTTTCCAGTTCTGGTGACATTAACCGAAACCGAAACAAAACAAGGACAAGAACCTGGAATTGTCCAAGACCTAGCTAGAGCGCGAGAGCAAGAGCGAGAGCGAGAGAAACAAAGAAGAAAAGAATGCCGAACATGACCGCAAGCGCAAGCGAAAAAAAAATGTGAAATAGTAGAAGAAGAAGGTGGCGCGATTCTTCTCTTAGAAGAAATCCGAAACGGTCCAACAATATTGGACGATAAAACAACGAATTCTTCTTGGCGACGGCAAATTGCAAGCAAGCAAGCAAGCAAGCTGCACCTAGGCCTACCTAAAGACAATATCCAGGTATTTTACAGGTGTGTGTGTTGGCGAGTGTGTCATCATCATTAAAGCCCATCTTGTCGCTACTTGTATGCTAGTGTGTGTGTGTGTGTAAGTGATATAATTTGCCGTCACCAACACCAGCCCAAAGGCACACAGGATTATAACAGGATCTCTTTTATAAGGGGGTTGGCGGTTGTTTTTGGGAGACCACTGACCATTAAAATCCGAATGACCCGAATGACCGAACCGTGCTTGGAAGTTTGCCGCACGTTAGCTTGCGTTGCCTAAAGCGCAGAAAGCTTCGAGCTTCGTGCTCGAGACGAACAACACACGAGCAACAACACTTGCTTATTTCATTTTGATGGTCATTGAAACCTTGCTTGCTTGCTCGCTTGTTTGTTTGTTGTTGTTTGGGTTCACTCGCGTGTCATTAAGGCTAATGTGACAACCACTTAACCATCGCGTCTTTTATTTTTGGTCCAAGAAGACGAAGACCACGAAGACGACGAAGAAGAAATTCATCAGCCAAGAAAAAAGCCATAAACGCACACTCACATATGCTTGCTGGCCATGTTGTCGGCAAGCATGGACACACTGGACACAGAGGAAAAGCCCTAGAGAATTCGGGGTTTCGGATTCATCATCATCATCATCTTCTTTTTCAGAAGACGAAGAAGAAGAAGATTTATTTTTTGTTTAGAATACAAAAAAAAATAAAAATAAAGACATTTTTGGCTATAACACGCGCGTTTTTTTCTCGATATTTCGATATTTCGATATCCAAATGTCTTTGGCTAGGCTAGGGAGTATTTGTGGGAGTGACCCACGATTAGGGCGGATATCGAAGATGACGATTAATGAAGGTGGTACGCCCATCTTTCCAAAAGTTCAGTTTATCCTAAAATTATCATCATCATCATCATCATCATCATTAATTTTGTTTTGGTTGTTATTGTTGTTGTTGTGGTCGTCGTCGTAATTATTGTTGTGGTTGTTGTTGTTTTCTGGCGATGTTTGTCGATGCTTTAGAGCAGAGCATATGTGTGTGTGTGTGTGTGTGTGTTGACATTGTCACCAAATGGTATATCCTCCGTGGTGTCTCTATGTGTGTGTGCGTGTGTGTGTGTTGGCCTGGGTGTATGTTATGTTTGGATATTGATCGTGGATTGTTGTTAGCCTGAATCCATCACCATTATAAGTTTAACGACATGTTTGCTCTCTCTCGCTCGCCTCGGCATCCTCACCAGGATGCTAGTTGGTAGGCGTATGTGTGCATGATACTTTTTTGTTCAAGGCTCGAACATAATGAAGAACGAAAATAACACGAAAATAGTAGTTTGAGAATAGCGATATCATCTCTCCCTCTATCTTCGCTTCTTGATGGTTCAATAACCAAATTGGTGTGTGTGTGGTGTATCCAATATATATCCAAAGCGCCCGATTGCGTGTGTGTGTGTGCGTTTGGCTAAATAATTTTCCAATTATGTATTCTTGACACACACAAGCGCACAAGCACACAATACAACAATAATAATGATATAATAATGCTAATATTTGGACTAATTTCAGGATCATAATAATAATCCTGGCCAGAATGATATTGATGATGATGATGATTCGCTCTCACTCCCGCCACTCACTCTCTCTTCCTTTCTGATGTTTATGTTGTTTGGTGCACGCCTCGTATCATTTGTTTTTTGTTGTTGTTGTCCGCTCAATATTTTCATATTCGATAGGCGCCCTAAAATCATCGGCGAGAGTGTGTACTACTCCCGGTATCAATCCATTACCGCATGACGGCGAGAATCCAGGCAACAACATACATCAGCATGCCAGCCAGCCAACCAACCAGCCAAAAAGCCAACCTAACCGGAGAAAAAAACCGTCCATTCTTTTCTTTTTTTTTGGTTTATCTTTGTTGGATTTGGTTGTTATTGGTGCTGGTGTTGGTGCTGTCCATTGTTGTTGTTATTATTATCACCGCGGAAAATCCTTGTTGTACGTTTGTTTAAGTGCTGCACACACTCACACACAGTGTGAGTGTATAAGTCTGTTTGTCTTGATTTGTGCAAGCGTAGCGTCTTCGTCACACACACACAGACACACACATACCATAAACGGCGAATGTGGCTGAACGACCACGATTGGCTGAAAATCTAGCCTGGTGGGATGCAACCAAACATTGGTTTGATAACTCCCATTCTTGCTTCTATCTCTATCTCTCTCTCTCTCTCTCTCTCTCATTCGCTCTTTCTATCTCTATCTCTATCGCTATGCGTGTGAGTGTGCTTCAATATTAGCTCAAAGCAGCAACTACAACAACAACAACAACACGCGTACAAGCCATAGCGGTCGCTACGCTGAGTCGTAGTTGTTGTGTTGCTGCTCTGGTTTTATCTGTAACTGAAACTGAAACTAAACTTGCATTCAAACATAGAGGAAGGGCGGAGTTTGTCATTGCTTTTGGCTGCGCTGTAGCTCTCTCTCTTTTTGCGCTCATTGAGAGAGAGAGAGAGAGAGAGAGAGAGATAGACATACACGCACTGTGGAAACCAAAAGTGATGATGATGGCGGCTGTGGCGGTGGTTGTGATGATGATGATGATGATGAAAAAAAAGAACAGCAAACCAAACTAATATAGTGGGAAACATAGCGTCATACACTATTATTGGCTGGAGCCAGCCAAACGATATCCATACAAACAAGTATACAAACACACACACGAAGAAGCAGAAGAAGAAGAAGAAGACGGGTATAAGAAAAACTCAGAATTTTATTAAATGCTGCTGGCTGGCTGGCTGGTTGTGTGTGTGTGTGCAAGTGTGCAAGTGTCTATGTCTGTTTGTGTATAAGTGATTGTGTGGTATATGTTTGTGGTTGGATGGTTGACACACACACACACACACACACACACAGATATACAGATATATGCAGATATAAAGATAGAAAAAGAGACAACCAGAAATAAAAATTCGGTCCATAGTTTTCAACCCTAAAAAATCGTCGTCGTCTTCGTCGCCGTCGTGTTCTTGGTCCTGGTCGTCCTGCTAGCCGTCGTCGTTGACAATCACGGCTACAATTTCAAGAAATTACTACAAGTTTCAGCCCGATATACCATCATTTAGACTTTGGTCTTAATGTTTTTGGATGCTCTTGATGATCAACGCCATCATCGTCTTCGTCGTTGGACGATCATTATGATACAAGCTTGCCATTTTGTTGGTCGTATCCGCTTCTTCTGATAAATACTCGTGGTTACACTTTCGATTGTTCTTGTGGTGTGTTCCATAAAATTTTTTTTTTAATTATTTGGATTTTTATTGTGTCATATAAAGCAATTTTGCTTTTCTGGTTCATCACATTGTGCGAGTCCATCACAACACCAAAATTTTTTTTTGCGGAATCTGAGAAATAGAGGGAGATAGAGAAAGAAACAAAGTAATAATAGAAGCAGAAAAGCAGCTAAAAAAGAAGCCAACAAGCATCATCATGTTTCTACATCATCCTCATCATCATCAACACCATCTTAGTAGAGGACCAATCATCGCATCGTCCACAACAGCCAACGCAACCGCGGCCATAACCGATCCAAGATTTAATAATTTAGCAAATTTATTACAATTCAAACACCACCAACAACAACAACACCAACACCATCAACAACATTATTTTGATCAAATGTCAAGTCCATCATCGCCACCTGAATCAACATCATCATTGGTCAATGGTGGCCAACAACAACCATTATTATTGACCAATCATGGATCCAGGATTGGTGGTAATGAATCGAATGGTGGTAGAATCAAGCAAGAATCATCACTACCGAATTCGCCGATAAATCGAAGCAGTACAGCAACGCCGAAAAATAACGATAATAATTTAGATGGAATGATGCAACAGCATCCAATTGTGGCCACTGCTGCTGCCGCAGTGACCAACACTATGAACAGATTGTTGGAATCCCAAAATAATGATAATGATGATAATAATATTCATCATTTAACCATTGGTGGACCATCAGTCTCGCAGCAACAACAACAGCATAACCCACATTATTTACAAACAATGTGCCAGAATGGCACCGGTGTTAGCATAGGCGTGGTGTCCAACGGTACAACACCGCCATCGGCCAATAATCATCATTTGTTTGGCCATAATATTCCGGCACAATCCTCATTGGTGATGACCCCGCCATCGCCATATCCGCATGAAACGGCTACAATCACAACAATACCGCCATCACCATCCACAGCGGCTGCAACAGCATTAATGGCCGCAGCCGCTGGTCAAGGTGGGAATGTTGTTAGTGGTGTTACGCCCACTGATGCAAATCCTAGTTCATGGTATTCACATAGCGCTGCAGCAGCAGCAGTAGCGACACCAATGAGAGGTGGCCAACCGCCCCATGTTCGCCATCCGCATCATCCACATTATTCGGAAGTGTTGAACGCAGCCGACAGTCATTGGACAAGTCCGTATGCTACCAATACGTTTAGTACAACAGCTACAGCCGGAAATTCTCCACTAGCACCCTATACACCAATGGCATCACCATATTCGCAATTTAGTCAAGCTTATTCTCATCATCCTCAACATCATACTGGAAGCTATCATCATGCTAATCCAACTAATTTGGAATTGTATGATCAAAGATTCAATTACTATCAAACGGCAGCATTCTTGAATCAATCTTCGAATACTGCTGCGGTTGGTGGCCATCTAAACCATTCACATCATCCATTTCAATTGACTGTTGGTACTAATCATTGTAACAATAATTCGAATTATTCCACAACCACACCCACCGGATCCAGTGACACAAGCAATGGATCACCATCATCCAGTTCATTGGTGGTAGTATCCAACAACAATAATAATACTAATACTGGTTCCGATAATGGTAGAAATGGTGGTCCAACCATATTGAACGTGGATTGTGCGGTTGGCAACGATGGCCCCAATAATACCAATGATAATAACAATGGAGATTCTTCACCGCTGATCATGACGGTTCCATCCAATAATGACAACAACAACCATAACAATAGCAGAAGTTTGATTCAATCAAGCAATGATTTGAGCGATGAAGATTTAATTAACAAGAATCATACACAATATCATCACTTGCATCATCACCCTTACCATCCGCATCATCCTCATCATCATTTCAATCATCTTAATTCTCATCATCATCAAATGTCATTTCAAGGCTTTCCTATGTCAATGGATACTTATAGCCAATCGCAAGGGGCGGACGCCTCCCACCATCAGGAGCCACACCAGGAAAATGATAATAATTTGGATGATAATTGTACGACCAATTCCAACAACCATACACATAACAATGGCAACAACAGCAACAATAACAATAATAATCAAATTAGTCACAACAACAATAATAATCAACAGAATACCAACAACAACAACAATAGCAAAGGTAGCAATAATCGGAAAGGTCAACAACATAAGGTCAATCAGAATAGTGGTGGCCATAGGGCATCATCACAGAAGCCGATAGCACAATATCAATGGATGAACAAGCCTACAAGTATAAATTCATCTCCTTCAAGTACAGGTATTGGCATTTGTTTTTCTCGTATTTTTTTTTCTTGATTTCGGTTCGGTTTTATTGGGCTTATTTGTTTGGCTAATTCGCTGGTTGCTTGGTTGGTTTTTAGTTACTTTTCCCAAAGTAATTTCCCATTTTGAACCGCAACCAAAAAGCTTCGCGAGCTTGTAAAACAACACAAGCGAAACAAAAGCCCCTAAAAGCGAAAAAAATCAGGAAAACAAAGTAATAGAAAAATTCCGACTGCAATTAAACCTCTTCCAAGGCCTTTGGATTGTTAATTGTTTATTGGCTGGTTGTTGGGCCAGGATAATGAAACAAAAATCCAAATAAGAAAAAGAAAAAGAAAAATCAGATTTATTCCTTTGGATTTAATCCTTTTTCTTTGCTTGTAAACCAAACCAAACCAGCCAAATAAAACCGAACACGACTGTGCAAGATTCCAAAGCTCGCTGGGCCACTGAGCAATCTCTTGTAGCCACTGAGTGTGAACTTGCTGCACGTGGGTGTGAATGTGTGTGTGTGTCTGTGGGCGTGTGCTTCCAGCAGCCTGACAAACAGACCGATTTCCTGTCACATAACCCACGCACAAGCACACACACACACACACACATGTTAACATCACTATTGGCGACAATTTTTTTGGTTTTGGTTTCAGCTTTTTCCTGGCATTTTTTTCCTTCTTTTGATTATCATTATTATACGCCACAATGTGACGGCCAACCACAATGAAAATCTTGCTCGCTCTCTCTCTCCCGGGCTTGGTTTGCACAACTCTATATATTTTGGTGTTTGTGCAAACGAGAGCTTTGGGTGTACCCGACCGACCAACCAACCAGCAAAACAACCAACAAACCAACCAACCAGCTAAAATACCTGCCAAATAATATTGGTTATCATCTCATCTCTCATTCGGCATGTCAAGGCAAACAAACATGCATGTTTGTGTGTGTGCGGGCGGGTGTGGATGATGTTGTGAAGCATCCAAAATACCCAATACCCTTAAAGGAGGCTGTTTTCGGATAATATTAGAATAATAATAAAATATCAAACATCATCATCATCAACATCATTACTGTTTGTTGGAGCCAAGCTTCTGAATTCTCCTGAATGCTTAGCTGCTGCTATACCTGGTCCATCGAAATCCAGGAAAGGAAAAGCGGGAAATCCAGAAAATTAAGGCGCACTCAAATAGTACGTAACTTTTCGGTTTCCGGGATTTCGGTGGATCGGGAATAGCAGCAGCCGAGCGTTCGGGAGAATCCAGGAGCTTGGCTCCATCAAACTGATATATGATACTGATGTTTTATTTTGATAATATTATCCAAAACAGCCAGCCTCGGAAATCAAAAATAGGAAATTTTTGATGCTTCACAACATCATCCACGCACACACACACAAAATGCCTGAAAATTAAGGTGCGCACAAATAGTATACACACACACAAAACAAAAGTAATCAATCGAATAAGGGTTTGATGAATGAAATACACAACACAACACTCACATAAACACACACACACACTCACACACACGGTGATAGTGGAAACAGAAATATATTCAAATTACAAAGCTCATCACCGCAGCAGCAGCAGGTAGCACCAACAGATTCTGTTTGTGAAGATGGAACCAGTGGTTCGATTTAGAGATAAGAAGCCTAATGTGCTTAACAGGTGCTTGAAATGATCTTGACCATCAAAATGTTAATGTAAATCAATGTTTGGACATTTTGATGAATCAATCTCATCAGGTAAATCAGGTGTTTGTGTGTGTATGTGTGTGATGTGAATCGGTGAAACGCAAATCCCGAAAAAAAAGGTAATAAATCGAATGAATGAATGTGGTGGTGGATTCTCTTCATTCTGAGCAAATCACATTCACATTAATTATATCCAGTGCACGGGATAAGCCAGGCCAAACGACGACATTTTGGTGCTGAGGCGCAGGGGGCTTCAAGGCAACCTGAACCTGAACGAGCTTGCGAGAGGCTACACACACACACACACCTTGGAGAAGCAACATTCGTGGTCGTCCTGTTAGCAGGGCGTTAAGGCGATGAAATCTTTGCAAGCCAAACAAACAAACAACGCGAATGTTGCTTCTCCAAGGTGTGTGTGTGTGTGAACAGGTATTATAATTATAATCATTGTTGGAACGTGTGATTTCAATGATCATGATGATACAAAAAAAATAATCCTCGATCGTTGTTCGATCCTCATCATCATCATTCTTCCATCCATCCAATGAAAATCATTGGCCAATCGAACGTCGCGCCATTGATTTTGCACCAATCAAAATCCTCTTTCTCGCCTCTCTCTCGCTCCCTCCATCCCTCCCCCTTGTTTTTAACCCTTATATGCAAATCAGGTGCCACTATTGGCCTGGCCATCATTGATTGATTGATTTGGCTCGTTTTTTTTTCATTTCTTAAGTTTCGATACTTTCCAAGCGGTGTGAAAAAGATGAAGATGATGAAGGAAGATGCTGAGGCTAAAGCTAAAGCTAGAAGAAAATATACAATTTAATTAGCTTGAATAAGCTTCTTATAAATTTTTTTTTGTTTTGGCGTAAATTTGTTGTTGTTGTTGTTGTTGTTACAATGTTACGTCTCTCTGTCTGCGTCTGGAATTCGCGCTTGTGTAACACTCGCACTCGCACACACACAAGCATGCAAGCAATTGTATAGAGAAACGCCGTGTGTCCAAAAGAATGTTTTATGATCACCACCACAGCAGCAGCGGCAGCATGTTAAACATGTTTAAAACTTGTATAGTAGTGTATCCACATTACCGCCGATGCCAGTGGCTGCTGCTGCTGCATCAAAGTTTGGACAAGTTTGATGTCCATTTTCCAAATTGGACATCAAATCGTCCAAAAAACCCGAGCCAATGTACACACACACACACACACACACACACGAACGCACGGTTGGACATATAAAAATCGGCCACGGCAAAGCAATGGCAATCATTATTTTTCATTGGCAATCCTAAATCCATCTCCCTCTGTGTGTATCATCCACGAAGGTTATCGTTTGTGGTCAATGAGAATGTAACCGGTTAAATGGACCGGGATTCCCATTTGGTGAAAACCAACCGTATCCATTTGTACCAGGCAATTTAAAACACACCCAGCACACACCCCTACACATGGTGGATCCAGGCTCAATCTTGCATATATTACATGTGCATGCACATTATATGATTAGCACATAGAACAGATGGACGCAGATTGTGCAAATGGCGACCACCACAAACTGACTGGCAACCAACCAACCACTAAACATACACACCACACCACACCACACATACAACAAACACAAGGCGTATATTTAGGATAAGCAAGCGAATTGTATATTTGGTCTGGTGTCTGGTGATGATTTGGATCATCATCATCATCAAGCAAAAGAAAAGGGAGAAGAAGGAGGCGGAGTAAAATGCTGTTCATTTGGGATTAACAAATGCTTTGAGGGAGTGTGTTTAAATATTTATTTAATCTCTTTAACGCTTGCTCGTTTGTTCGTTGGTTGGCTGGTTCGTTCGTTCGTTTGTTCGTCCGTTCGCTAAGCTCTCTCGCTCTGTCTCTTCACATTCCCACTCACTTGGGGGTAGGATTTAAACAACAAAAAGAAAAAAAAAGAGAAAAATCTTAAAAGATTAACGCATACCCATTGTGTGTGTGTTTCTTATCGTAATCCTTTTTTACTGTGTGTGCGTGTGTGTATGCGTGTTAGTGCGTGTATCTGTTTGCATTTTGCGTTTCTAACAGAGCGAGAGAGCGAGCGCGATTCGAAGCTGATTGGCTGGTTGCTTGGTTTATCTGTTTGTTTGTTTTTCGGCTAATCCGGCCCCCTAACACAATACAATACAATGCGATACAATACAATCGAATTAATAACTAATTATGCACTGTCTTTTGTTTTATCTCCACCTCTCCCCTTTTTTTCTTTCTCCCGTTCGTTCACATTGTTGTTCGTCGTCGTACCATCCCTAATCCCTAAATCTTCTATTATGTTATGTAATCTTCCCTAATCACAGGTAAAACTCGAACCAAAGATAAATATCGTGTGGTTTACAATGAAACACAACGATTAGAATTGGAAAAAGAGTACCATTTTGCACGTTACATAACGATAAAACGGAAATCCGAATTGGCATCTCAATTGTCGCTATCCGAACGGCAGGTATGTGGTTTTTGTTTTCGGTTTTGTCTACTTGCTTGCGTGCGTGTGCCCTATATATCACCATCATCAGGTATTTTTCATTCAAATTTTTTGTTTTGCGGTTGGTGCTGCTTGCCGCCGCCGTAACAAGCCAAGGTAACCTAGGATAGGTTGTATGTGCCCGTGTGTGTGAGTGTGTGTTGATTCGTTTCAAGTGTTTGTCATTTTACCAATAACAATAATAATGAAAGTAATATGAAAGAAGAAATACCGACATGTTATAATATAGAGCAACACACACACACGCCAAGGCATCGATAGCCTCCTTTGGCCTGACAATCCACACTATAGTAGTCAATAATATTTCCAAACACGCACACAAACGATGTGAGCGTGTGTGTGTAGTATCGGTGAAATCACTTAGTGTTAGACAGGAAATCCAAACAGATCCAAAATATAGAAAAAAAATTTGATTGAGAGCATCGCGCGGCTAGAGAGCGGCTTGCAAGCGAGCAGGTAGGCAAGCAAGCAAGCAAGCAGGTAATCATACAAGTCAAGTCATAAATCATTCATTGGTTGTTCCAAAAAAAAAAATTTAACCATTTTCCGTTACTTATACTAATCAGGTGAAAATTTGGTTCCAAAATCGTCGAGCCAAAGATAGAAAACAAACGAGAAAAAAGGAAGAGATCAAGAAAAAGGAAAAGGAAAACATTCATAATGTAGGTAGTGCCGGCGCTGGCGGCGTTATTGCTGGTATGAACAATGTAACACCGGGCCCAATCACCGAACCACCAGGACCGAATCAATTGAATTTGGTGAATCAAATCACAGATTTAAGCATGGTCAATGCTGCAATCGATCATCAATTGAACACCAACAATAATACCAATAATCCGAATGGTTTTGGACATTCGAATAATATGGTTTTGGTGGCCGGTGGCCCATCAACGCCCATAACCAACCCGGTTAATGGCGGTGGTATTAATTTACCGATGCACGGTAATGCTGGCAACACGAATAGTAATACAAATTCAAACAATAATAACAATATTAATGTAAGTTGCCAGCAACCGACCATCATTTCCGGTAATTTGGTGGCCAGTCCAATGATACCTTTCACCACAAACGATAATATATTGGCCTCCAATGGTTATAGGTTATAATGAATCAATTGTTATCAGATCCGTAACGTTCATTGTGAACAGATCATTTGATCAGGTCTTTTTTCCCGTTAAATTATCGCGACAAAGTTTCTGTAAATAAGCAGGATGCTTAACAATTACCATTATTATTATTATTATTATTTTAATTATTCAATGAATTTTGAACTTTGTTTTTCTTTTTTTTTTGTGAAATTGTAATGTCAATTAGTTAACCATGGCGAATATTCTGGCATCTTAACACGTTAAAGCCGGCGCAGATTTTCATGATTCTCGCTGTGGGGCGGCGCGCCACTAAAATCAATGTAAATGTGAGCCACCGGTTGTACACGCCGCCAGATGGGCAGGATTAGTGTGAGCCACCGGTGGTACACGCCGGCGTGAACGTGTTAAACAAAAGTATTGATAGTATTTGCTCTAAATACAATCGATTCTTTTAAAATCCACCCTCTACCCATCTTTGCTTTTTAATTCAAATTCTTTTTAATTGTTCATTATTATTATTAATATTGTTATGAATTTTTTTTTTGAAATTACATCAATTTGTTTGATTAGCTTTGAAGTCTTTGATTAGCTGATTTTTGTTCTTCATCTTAAATATTCGAAAATTCATGAATTACAGAAATGTTCGATTTGTGGACGTGTGTGCGTGTGTGTATCGCATAGAATTTCATTTTTTTGCTCGAATCAATTCGTTTCGTTTTTGTATAATCAAATAATCGCCCTAGAAACACAATTCTGATGGAAATTGGGAAAAAGCTATTTGAATGAGATAATTTATTATTACAATCACTGATCAAGGATACGGATGTCATCATTTGCATTGCTTTTTTGTAATAAACTTCCGTTGGAATTGATTAAAACAAATTATTCAAAATTATTTTGCCATAACTAATTTGCGACCAACTGCGCAGCCGCATTTCGAATGTTTGCTGTGGAAAAGATTCGAATTCGAATCTTTATCTGAATTCGAACGCGCGCTTGTATGTGAACAGAATAATTCTGTGAAATCGCTGGTTATAACATCAAAATGGACACACGCAATGGTTTTTATGATTTTGCTTCCAATGATTTTGTTTGTTCTTCAACAACAATGATGGCCACTGATCAAAGATATTTGGATGGTGGTCAATCATCTACGGTTGTGTTTTCTCAGACAGTAATAGGTGAGTATTCTGTATGTTTGTTTGTAAAAATTTTAACTTTATTCTGGTTCCAAAACTAAAGATAATTGCTGTTCATCCTATCCGGATTCTGGTTTCGTTAGTCAAGAAAGAATTCATTCGCAACAGCAAATTAATACTGACGAAATTTACAGTCAGTGTTTCACACAACCAAGTCAACAACCACTTGTTGATGCATCTGGATTCTTACTGCAAAACCATGATTTATCCGAACCCTTGGATAAATATTCACAAAATGCGCGTGAAAATAGGATCGAAACTAACGTTTTCCAATTCCTGAGTCAAGGATCAGAATTTTTCCAAAGCTCAGTCATCGAAGAATGTGATCCACCGCCTTACATCGATGATAAACATGATGAGATTATCGATACCATTGAAGGAAACAATTCAAATTATCCGCTAAATGATTCTTTTTTCGATCAAATTGATCAGCTCAAGTTGAAACAACCGCAATTGGCTCAGGATTTTAAAGAATATGTTAGCAAAAACTACTCATCATACACTAAAGAGGAAATGATTGATAAACTGAATGCGTTAAAATCGAAATTCCTGGAAAGAAATCATAGCTCCGGTTCTGTGAAAAGGCCAAAGTTCTATGCTAATGTAAATTTTGCAAATTTCTCTACCCAATTATCATTCTAATTCATTTTTCTCATGAATAGATAATCAAGTCTGGAAAAAACGTTCAATTTTCGATCAAGAATGGTGTTTTGTTAGATAGAGAAATCGAGAAATTCGTAAAAATCAGAAAGAATTTTGGTCGATATCCCTCGTTGATCGATAAATTGATTCGTAATTTGGAAAACGATCAAATTAGTTCCACTCGAGATCTTTTTTATCAAAATAAGAGATATTTCAAAAGTCCATCCATAGTAACCCGCTTGCTAAACGATATTTGCCGTACAATCAATGTGACCCGAATCGATTTGAAAATCTGTTCCAGCCAGAAAAGCTTTGTTTTCGGCGATTTGGTGGTGGGTTTTGGAGCCAACAGAATTGATTGCTCCCTGAATTCACCGACATTAATACCCAATCAAGTTAAAGATTTGACCATTTACCGTTCTAATGCGAGGTTCATCCTTCTGATTGAAAAATCTTCCATATTCAATAATTTGATATCATCGGGTATTGGCGAAAAGTTCTCGCTTATAATGGTATGTAGAAATATAATGTGAATTAGAATAATAAGCACCTCATAATCCTTTTTCAGATAACCGGATGTGGATATCCAGATTTAAAAGCAAGATGTTTTGTACAAAAACTTTGGTTTGAATTGCGATTGCCGATTTTCGCTTTGATGGATGGCGATGCTTATGGGATAGACATTGCTTTAGCATACAAATACGGTACCCTGTGCTCAGCGTTCCAGAATCATCAATTGATTGTACCGGAAATCCAATGGCTGGGTATAAATGGTGCTGATATCATAGAGTTTCGCTTGCAAGGAACAGCATATCAGGCCGGAGAATTGCGAAAATTCGATTCTTTACAAAAACGCTTGGATATATGTGAAAATAAGGAATTAAATCAACAAATAATGATGATGAAAGATTTAGGAATCAAAGTAGAACTACAATCTCTGCTTGATTATTCTTCAAACTTTTTATTAGAATGTTATCTTCCATACAAGCTTGTACATGGAAAATGGAATGTTTAAAAAACATAAAAAATTTTCAATTAATTTTAACATCTGTAATTTTTTTATCAAAATTAGAAGTATGCCATTGCAGAAACGTTTTGATAAAATTTAGTATAAAAGCTTCAAGAAGAAGGAAAATAGACAGGTAAAAGTTTTCGTAAGAAAAAGAAAGTAATTCATTTTGATAAGATCGATGGTAGGGAAAAATCATAGGTGTTATTCAGCAACAGGTATGCCGTCCGGTGAGAGCAAACATTCATCATCGAATTTGTCGGTAATGACTTTTGGGCCTGTTCCAAGTTTAGTACTGAATATATATTCCAGTGCATTAGGCTTGGCATGAGTAGTTACAAAATCCATAATTCTCGAATCAATATTGGTTTTTTTCTTAAACGGAATACCATAAATTGGAATTTCCATAGTACTTTCATTATCTTCGGTTTTAATCGGAAAAAGATGTTCGAACAATGTCAATAGTTCGTCGCTGTAGTCCGATTCACAAAAGATGGTAGCATTTGGGCCAGCATCAAAAGTGTAAGCAGCAACAATTTTGCCGTAAACACTGTTGATATAATGCACAAATCTAATTACAAAAAAAGAAATATCTGACAAATAACGAAGCGGTGGATATGTATCCATGCAAATCGCATGAAACTGGTTAGAATCTTTCATAGTATGTTCTCCGAATTCTTGAAAATCCTGTCTGAGGATAGCAGAATACAATTTATCGATACGTTTCGGCAGTACCGCTAAGCGGTGTTGTAGCAATTCGCTGGTTTGCTTACTGAGAAGCATTCCATCTCTACTGGGTATGTCTTTTGGGCTTTCTTTGGCAATCAAAATCACAACGCGAAGATTTTCCCATTGGTTTTCTGGCATGATCTGAACCGCATGTGATGTTTCATCATCATGGCCAGCATTCCAACGAACGAATCCGCCAAATATTGAACGACAAGCAGATCCAGAGCCAATACGAGCCAATCTTGAAATCAATACAGGATCATCAATGGAAAACATTTTGCAAAGAGCATAAGCCATACACGCAAAACCGGAAGCTGATGATGCCACACCAGCAGCGGTTGGAAAATTATTTTTAGAATAAATATGCATGTTATGCCATTTGAAATTCGTATCTCGTTTTTCCACCACATCTCGAACTGTGTTTGGTATTGGTAAAGCGAATAAAAAGAAAGTATTTGATTTATAATCAGTTAATGATCATTCTACGTTGAGAACGATTAATTTTAATTACTTTTTTCAATGACCATATGCAATCTTGTTTGGCCGCTCCAGTCCATTTCTCTGTTGTTCAGAAAAAATATGTTCCTTTCATAATTTTCACTCATGGCAATCGATGTGGTGGTACACAATTCATTCATTGATATGGTCGCACTAATCGAATCGTTAAGCGGAATGTTTAGCTTAGCATCCTTCTTACCCCCTATGGTGGTAAGATGACAGGTTGATGAATAATAATGAATTATAGTGAAACAAGCAAGGAAAGAAGCAATTTTATTGTAAGAATCCAAGTAAAACAACAACAACAACAAAACAAATCACTTACAGTATTTAATAACAGCAATGTTAATCGGAGCTTTGGCAGTGATAGTTTTGATGGTGTCCATTTTAGAAGCTTTAGTATTCAACATTAAAGTCTTGGTTGAAGGGTTCGAGCTAAATGATCACACAACCAAAACAACAACAACAAAAATCAAATCAAACAAAAATAAGAAAAGAAAACCATGGACATACATACGGTGTTAGGTGAAATTTGTTTGGCTTACCAAAGTGAAACGTGACAAATTCAATTTCCTTGCGAGAAAAATGTTGATCGCATTCAAGGCTCGACTCAACAAACAACAAAGTAATAACCTTTTTGCCTGCTAGAATGTGGTTTTTCTGGTATTGTGAGCCCGTAATAAACTATTGCAATGGCCAACGTACGAAAAGCAAACATGCGCTTGCTCAAATGTTGTGTGCGCTCGAGAGCTCGAGCGGTGGACAAACGGCCAGCCAGCCCAGCCCTTCCTCCGATGCGTCGGGCATGCGGTTAAGAACTTGTTTAGCACTGGTGCTCACCAGATGGCACCAAAAAACGAAAAGTTTCGTTCTCTCATAGCCAGTATGTATACTAAGTGGGCATCTCATGATTGGATTTGATACAGCCCCCATTTTAAATGGGCGGAGTCGGTTGTTGATTGATAAAAATGGCATCGCGAACTTAAACACAAAAAAAAGTTGAATTTATGAAAACCATTCCAATTGATATTTATTGATGATATTTATTCTTGTTTGTTATAAAACAAAGCACACGACGACAAACTAAAACAACAAAAACAACTACTACTAAAATATATCGTGTAATAATTCATTTCCCGCAGACAAACAAACAGACAGACAGACCGATAGAAAAACGATGAAGAAATTGAGAGAGAGTGGAGAGTATGGAGAATCGAGAAAAACATTTTAAGTGATTATTTCCGAATGCCGATCCCGATTCCAGAGCCCGAATCCGATCGAAAACATTTCAATAATGACCTAAGCGTGTGCGTGGGTGTGTGTATGTGTTCGATCTGTGCGTTGGACTATGATTTCCAGATTTGGATCCAAAACGAATGGGGTGAGGGGGGTGGGTTGTAGTTGTAGGAAATGGCCGTAAAATTCTCTCTAACTAACTTAGTAAAATGAAAGTGTTTATAATGGATGAATGAACGGGATCGAAGAACCTAGCCAAAACTCACTCCATTGACACACACACGCCAATAGAAATGAGAGATGAATGGGCTTTAGGTTGTTTGACATTTTTTCTTTCTTTCTACTTCGTCTTCTTGGTCTTATTTTTCGATTCTCCGCTGATTCTGGTTCTGAAGAAATCGTTGAGGACCATCGTTGAAACATCATTGATTTTTTTTCTGGCCATTTAGTTTTCGCTTTTCTTCACATTTATATTTCTCTCTTTTCGTTTCTCTTTTCATTTCTTCTTGAAAAAAAAGACTTTCCATTTTTTTTTCGGTGTCGCCGTTTCCAAACCAAAAAGACAAAGCGAGAGACTCTTAAGGTCCTGGCGGAAATGATGTCCTCTGGTAGCACTGGTGGTGTGTAGCCCACTGGAGCACACACTCACACACGCACTTACTTGCTCTCGTGCAAAGGAAACAACACCGAAGCTTAGCAGGAGAAAAACCCGGAACCAGAAAACCCGAAAACTATTTTCCAATATCAAGATTATTATTATTATTATTAATATTATGTAAGCACCCCGACAAACAAACATAAAAAAAAATACTGGAAAATCCCCGGAATATTCATGGCGCCCGGACCACAAAGGAAATGACTTTTTTTGTTTTGTTTTGTTTCGTTCCTTTTCTATACTCCCGGGTTCATTAATTTCCAAAGCTTATTTTCGCTAGTATTGTTTGCGTCTGAAAGAAGCCCAAATCCGAATAGATCCCAAAATCCCGGCAAGCAAGCAAGCAAGCAAGCCAACAAACAAACCATCAAACCAGAAAAAAATAGGAATTATTGAAAAAAAATTGATTCCCGATATGGCGGAACTTTCCCCGCCATTGGTTCATCGTTGACCAATGTCCAACGCCCTCTGGTGCTAGCACAAATGGGCACAATTTTCTACTCTCTCTGGCAGGTTTTCGAAATCCAAGGGGTTTTCCTGTCCCTCCTGCTCGAATGTGTTTAGCTTGACATGTTTGTCCCGTTCAATGAGCTTTTCGCTTTCCTTTTGCTGTGGAATTTCATTGGATGGAAAAAAGGCGTACAGTTTTGTTGTGAACAAACGAAAATTTGAAATAAGCGCCAAAATTTTCCAATCGGGCTTCGGGTCCCAATACTATTGAATGACATCAATTTTATTCAATAATAATTGTAGCCTGGAAATCCGCCATCCATCCTATTAGTTGGTTGCTTGGCTGTTGGCTGGCTTTCTGGGCATAAATCTTCTCTTGTGTGTTATATGTTGTGTTTCTCTTGAGATTTTTCTCTCTTCAGTTTCCCAAAACAACACCAACAGCAAGATAAAGACAGCAACGCTGACGACCGAAACCAGATCAATCCGAAAGCGAAAGAAAGGGAAAATCAGAACCAGAACCAGAGCTGGAGAAAAGCCGATCCAGGACAAACAAAACCAATAAAAAAAATTGTATGAAAGAGATTGAGAGTCTTTTTTTTTGTTTGTCGGCGAATGGACCAACCATACATTTGATCCTGATCCAATTCATTTAAGAGCGGCCAACACACCCACCCACACCCACACATGCACATACATACACTTTGGCCCATTGAGAGCTAATGTTTGAGAAAGCTTCACAAATAACAAGAAGAAGAACACGAGAACGACCAAAAAAAGACAACGACGACGACGACGACGATTACGGCGACAACGACAACAACAACAACGTTGAAGAGGAGGGACAGCCAACAAAACAGGAAAAAGAAGAAGAAGAAGAACTACAAGACGAAGAAGAAAATAAAGAATCCGGCAGAAATTGGAAACATTAAGGCGTGACACGGTTTTTTTTGCCTGTGCAAAGCGTACACATTCCCCGTATTTCTTCCTATTTCCTTTAGGTTTTTACATGGTATTCGAGACGGCCGAAATTCAATGACAACTTCTTGTTCTGGTTCTTATTTTTCTTCTTTTTTTTTGCTGTTGTTTTCCGTTGTTCGGTTTTGGATTCAATTGGATTCGTGTCGCCAGCAAGCCGACCAGCCAGCCAGGCAGCCAAAGCAATAGACGCCTGATTATTTGATTTGGATTCTTGTGCGCCCGAATAAATATCCTAAAAGCGAATTAGATTCTGGAGAGATTCGGGGGATCGGAATGGCAGTGAAGAGAATGGAATCTTCTTTTATGGTCTTATTTATTTATTTTTTAATTTAAAAATGATATTCGCTTCAAATTGGCAATTTAGATCGAATTGAGGCCCTAGATAATAAAATCGCCACGCCTACACACCGACTCCAATGGCGCCAAATTGAATTCGATCAGAAGTGGCGTTTTTGGGGGTGTATTTCTACTTTTGTTTCGCTTCCCATCGTTTATTTTTATGGAATTTGGATTAGAAACTTTTGATACGTGCCCGTGGGCGTGCTTGTGGGAGTGTTGCATGTGTGTGCATGGGCTCTCCACTGTGGCAACTCAATTTAGATGGAAGATTTTCCCGAACGAGAGAGAACACACACACAGCCACACGCACAATTGTTGTAGTGTATAGTAGTAATTGTCCATTTGCAATTCTGATCCTGGAACTTGAACGCTCACGCCCCCTTCCCATGGCCCTCCCCTTAAACATGCTCACCTGAACCAATTCAGCCAAATGTGGGGAACGAAATGAACGAAGAACAAAATTGGTGATTCAATTGGCAACAAAAGGCAATAAGGCAGACAGTAAAATGGTTGAATATCAGAATAAAAAACGCTTCTAAAAAAGAAAGAAAAATATATTTGATGATGATGATGATGATGGTTTTGTTGGCCGTGTTCAGTGGATCGTGGCGAGAATCATCGATCGTGACCACTTTGGAACACTATTGCCTTTCTCTTTCTCTCCCTTTAATGAATAGCTTTTTTTTTCTTCTTCTTCTTCTGTTGGATCGTTTCTCCTAAACAGCGGAATTTCGTTGACTGGCTGGCTGGCTGGCTGACCTATCAAAATGCAAAGAATTGATCTTTCAATAACCCGCCCACACACACGCGGACATATTACCTAAACGGATGCACGCCCACACACACCGACATATTACCTGAACGGATGCACGCCCACACATTTAGGGTATCCCGTGTGGCTACTGGCGAGTGGCTGAAAGGGAAAATCATCATGATTATGATTATGAAAATGATTTTCAATGCGACTTTCTCTCTCTCTCTCTATCTCTCTCTATCTCGCACTGTTTTTCGTTTTTTAAATGGTTTTCCACCCAAAAATAAATTAACCGTTTTTAGCCACACCCAATGCCAGCCGATGAAATATGCAAATGGAATTTTGAAATTTTTACTAGCATTTTTCATCGGGTGTTGAAATGAAGAGGATGAAAAGCTTATGAATGCTAATTTGAATCCGAATTATGGTCCGGATAAAATATGGTGGAAATATCGAAATGTCCACCACCAATTGTGTTTGGGGATTAATTTTTTTCATGGAATCTCATTTTGATTTGGTTTCACCTAGCCAAAGAAGGCTAGGCTTTTTTTTAATTATTATTATGTTTGCGTCCGGTATACGTATGAAATTGGTTTTGTTGGTTCTCTTATTGTTAGTCTTCTTCATCTTCTGTTTCCTCTTCTTCATGTTTCCTTCCCACAGGAGGACACCAAAGCTCATTTCCTCAATCTCCAATTCTCTAGTATAACGATGATGATGATGATGATTACGGTGGACAAATAGCTGACCACACGCACACACACGTTGGACAACATAATTATTCTGCAAGTATATCATCCTATCAGCCCCATGCTGTCTTGGCATTGTTATGGCAAGGGCAACAATGAAGATTCTGCTGCTGTTGGCTCTGTATTGGCCCAAGCCCGATCCAGAAAGGGTTCCAAAAGCAGCAGCAATAGCAGCAGCAGAAAAAGCAATTAAATCTATCAAATTTCGATTAACCACACACACACACACCTACACACGCACATCACAGTTGAACTTAATATCTTAACTGTGGTTTTCAATGTAAATTTTGCCCAGCCAGAAATGCCCGAATTGCCCGAAATACCCGAATTGCTCGATTCGATTGATTTATTTACATTTGGTTTTGCAATCTGGTTCCCGGGAATTTCAAACATTAATGAAGAAAATTGGGATGAAAAAAAAACTAATAACAGCCAACATCAGACCGCTTTTCAATTGCGATTGCACAACACACAATGTACTTTGCGACCAGAATAAGAAAATTAATATAAAATACTATCCAGGAAAAAAAAAGAGTTGCACATCCAAGCACATCCGAAAGTGCTTCAGAAAATATCCGAAAATATGGTTCCATTTATTTATCTTTTCGATATAACAATGGAAAATAAAGCTTCTGTTGAAAAAAAAATTTGAGACTTTCTTCTTCTTCTTCTTCTTATTCTTCATTTTCCTGTTCTTCGTTCCACCATCAATGCCATCACGAATACTAATAAATTTGGGAACAACACCATACCGCACCATACCGCCACATTAACACAGCAACAACAACAACAACATCAATCCATTTTGGTTGGACCAAAACAACCCACTTTTGGAGAATGATAATAGAACAGGAAAAAAACGCTACAATAGTTACGTGATTCGTTTTCTTAAAGATTACCACCAGCAAACACACATGCAGAATATTCTTCTCGAGGCCCTAAAACCAACCAACCAACCAACCAACAACGAAATTGACCGAGGATCGGCGATGAAACCGGCGAAAAATTGGTTTTTTCGTGGCATTTTGCGGCCACAGCGAAAAAAAATAACGGGAAAAAAAGAGCGAAAAAAAAGGACAAGAAACCACCGTACACAACAAAAGAAAACTTTTTTCTCTGGAACGAATATTGATGAAAAAAAAGAGCGCCAAGGAAAACCTTGATTGAACATCCACAAGCATCCTTTTCAAAGAAAGCGAGAGCAAGAGCGAGAGTTTGTGTGTGTACAGTTTGCAAAGAATTTGTAAACCGGGCCTTGGAAATCTAAATGGAAAATTCAAGCCCCTAAGTAAAGTAACAAATGGATGTTGCATAACAAGAGCCAGAAAGCGAGAGATAGAGAGAAGTAGGAGGGAGTTGGAGGGAGTGGGAGGGGCAAAATGATAGATTTGAACACATTATACGCGACCAAAGTGGTGTGTGTCTAGTGGTGGTGGTGGTGGTGGCGGCCCCCTGGAAAAAAATCAATTTTTTCGTTGCGCCCCCTGTTCACCCAAACTCTTGACAATGCAATTAAATTTATTTCTCTCTATCCTTTAGGCGCCTTAGGGGTTTGCTGGATCTGGATTCTGGATTCTGGATCTCTCCTTCCCTCCCCGCCCCTTCAATTACAATCATTATTCTACACATGCACATGTAAACACTTACACTTCCCCCTAGCCATCCGACCATCAAACCAGACAGACATTATTGCTTTTCAACTTCAGAGCCGCATACGCTCGAAGATTGACCGGTGAAAGGAAGGGCGTCAGGGTTGAAGGCGGAAAACATAGAAGATACTATTGCGCCCGAATTCGCTTTTGGAACCAAGCGCCGGAAAAATCGGCATCATAACCATGGTGATGGCTTTTTTTTTTGTTCATTTTGAGGTTCGTTTTCATCATTTTGGAACCCGAAACCGAGTGATATAGGTGATGGTGTTGGATGATTGGAAGAATGAATGGCATCTTCATCGTCATCATTGTCCTTGACCTTTTTTTTTGGCAACTACGTATCAACTTGGCTCCCATATTGGAATCCATTTGTTATATTTCTATTTCCGTGCACTATTTCCACACATTTAAACATCGTACGCATATTCTATTATATAATTTTAATGATTAAAATATTGACGTTGCCATGGAACTGGAATTGGAGCTGGCGAGAGAGAGAAAGAGAATTCTATTGCTATTGCACACTCCCGTTGTATACGCCCATTCTCTCCATCTTGGCTGCTAATGGCTTAATTCAATTTGGATTAGCCCACAACTACGACAACAACAACAACAGCAGAAAAAGAGAGAGAAATAAAATGCGACCAACAAAGATGCGCGAGGGTTTATTAAGAGGAAAGCGACAGCGACACAGCGAGAAAGACAGCGAAAGAGAGGTTCAAAGGAAATAAATCTTGTTATTAAGAAAGAATTATAGCCGTCTTGCGTCTTCGTCTAAGTCTTGGTCGTCAATGAAGTTGCTGCTGTTAGATCTTTATTATCATCATCATCATCATCTTCTTCTTCATCTAGCTTGATCTATACTTTCATGGTTGGCGTCATTACAATTTAGTACCCTCATTCAGGATTCTGGGAACTTGGAAAGTGCGCGATAATGATGATGATGATCATGATGATGTTGAATTATTAATTATTAATTATAATAATAATAATAATAATATAACGCCCAGATGTGGATGTTTCTTCTGTTCCAAGAATCCCTTCAGAAAATGAATAATTGATTGGCATTGTGGTTTTTTTTTTCTCGTTCCTTGTTGTATATTTTACGGATCTTTGGATGTGTGTGTGTGTTTGTATTGATAGCGCCCAAGGATTCTCCGGGATTCTTGTGAACCACAACACTATCCATAGTTTGCTCACCATATTACATACATTCTTTCATCTTGGGATTCATTATGTTGATGATGACTATAATTATTATTACTATTATTATTGTCATCATCATGATCATCAATATTGGAGCTAGTGAACGCCCACACCCGGATACACACAGGATACAAAACCTGGACCTGGAATCCTTGACCTTGAAATTCCTGGAATTCCCGTTATGAGGAACCGTTCCGTTCCGTCTGTCCGAGGAGGAGGATGCTGATGATGATAATGATGATGATGAACATCATAATAATAATTACCGAATCGTTTTTGAATGCTTTATTTATAACATAAACAACCACCACTGCCACCACCCGTCAAAAGGTCATTGTTCGCTGGTTGATTTTTCTCTGGAAATTTCCGAAAATAAGCCTGAATGTGGGTGTATGTGTTTGTGTGTGTGTACGTATGTACTTTTTGTTCTCGGAACATCAAGAATAGAATTCCCAGAGATGATATAATAATAATAATAACAATAACATTGAGCTCTTCTTCTTCTTGGTGTTCCAGGAATTTTCTGGAGCCATTCTCGCTTTGGGAACCAATAGAGGAGAAAAAGGCAGAGATAACACCTCAGATTAACCCATTGAATTTTGGCTTCTTTTGTTCACTCCCGGGAATATTCGCTCCCTCTCTCTCTAGCTCGCTCTCTCGCTCTCGCTTTCTCGCTTTGGCCTACTGTTGTTTTTATCAGCGAGAAAGCGAAAAAAAACCATAAAACAACGGAAAAAAATAACGAAAACCATTCACCATCACCCGCCACAGCACATTGTATGTCGGGCAGATTTGTGGCGTTGATGTGAATCGGTAAAATCTAAATGAAATGAATTAATGAATGGATGGTTGGTTGGCTGGTTGGATTGATGATTGGATTTAATTCGGTCAACCGATCGATTTCTGTTTTGTCTTGCTTACTTGCCTACGTTGCATCGTGTTGCCGCTATATCCCGTGAAGATTAATATAAATATTGATGATGATAATATTATATAATAATAATAACCAGGCCGATAGACACACCCACCAACATCCACACACTCACACACCCATCCATTACATCATCTCGTTTCTGGTTTGTGATATCCAACAATAGGATTCCTGCCCACGGTTGGTTTCGTTTCAGTTATCAATTTTGTTTTTTTGCTAGAATGCTGCTGCCGCCGCCGCTGCTGCTGTCTATCAAGGAGGTGTGTTCGTATGAGCCTGTGTGTGCGTGTGCTTGTGATCATTGACGCAAGATGACTTGGCATTGGGAGGAGTCGGCTGTGGTGATTGTCTTTGTCGTTGTGCTTTTTGTGTGTAGCATCTCTCTGCCTCTCATCGCTGAATCAAGTTTGATATGCTTCAACTCGGCTGTCATTGGTTGAATTTAAAATTTGGAGAGAAAATCAGTGAAAAGCCAAGCTCCTCCTTTCCTAACGGTTGTCTGAATGAATGAATGAATGATTAAATGTTATTAATCATTCAGGGAGCCAATCAAAATCGTGTGAGGAGCGCACATCAACACACGCACACACACCGACACATTTATGGTAATGCTGATGTGTACGCGTACAGTTAGAGCCTGCTCCTCCCTTTATCATCATCTTCATCCTCGGTGGGCATTTCGCTTTACAGTTATCCAGTTACGGTAAATAAATACAGATCATTCGTTGTTTAGTTCATACATGTCAATATAATTTATATTTCAAAAAAAACGAAGTTTCCGAAATACGAAAGCATCAAGGGAGTGAATGAAAACGGAACGGAGGGGGATGGGCGTTTCGAATCGGATCGATCCGCATACAGGATGGCCGACCGAAACCCGGCCAAAGCACCGAAACATGATGCAAGCTTTTGCAATGTCCACAAGGGACAAACCAACCAACCAACCAACAGGAAATAGTTTCAAGAGAAAAGGGCCAAAGACAAACAATAAGTGACAGGCGACAGCCGATTTGACAAGCAAACAGGCGTCATGGCACATATTGGGCGACACTTTTTATTTCGGCTGCCGCTGTTGTTGTAAGCTTCGTTACTTTTCGATCACCGTACGGGATCGCCAAAAACGGTTTTTTTCATTATTAAGTGTTCAACAAGGAATCCTTCGTGAATCCTTAGAACAGGACAGACAAGCAAGACACAAACAAACAACCAGGAGAAAATAGCAATAGCAATAATGATAATAATAATAATAATAATAAGGATGATGATGATGATGATGATTATAATGAACCAAACAGACAAGACAAGAAGGAATAAGCTACGGTCGCTATTGCCTAAGGAGGGTCTAAGGAGGATCGTCGATCTTGAACGGATCTTGCTTTCGGAACTTTCTCTGGTATTCTCCGGGAATTTCTGCCATTTCCATTGTCAATGTGTGTAGTGTAAAAAAGAAGAAGACTAATTGTACTCGATTCGATTTTTTTTAGTAATGCACTCACATACAAGGCTTCCACCTATAAGTGGCATTATGGTGCCATGTTGGTTGGGTTATTTATTCTTTGATCTTTGATATTTTTCTATTCGGTTCAGTTACTTTTGTGTGAGTGTGTGGTGTTATTAGTATTGTTGTTGTTGTTGTCGATGTCATTGTTGTGATGTTGTAGTTATTGAAGCCAGCCGAACAACTTCATTCGATAATAAATGATGGATTTCGAACCCATTATTATGATAGCACACACACACACACATAAACACCCACCAATACCGGGAAAGTGGCCAGATTTTCACTTGCCTCTCTTGCTTACATCCAAGTGCAAGATTGGTTCGTGAATTCTAGGGGACCTTTTTTTTCTTTTGTTGTTGCTCTTGTCTCGGCGCCTAGACAGTGTTTGTTGGAAACGATGGAAAATAAAACTACACATATATCTATCCTTGGGAAATGATCTTCTTAGGATTCCAGAGTGCAAGCCGCTTCTATTCGGATAGCGCCCTGGATCCAATCATCACCGTTAGGCCAAAAGAGTAAATAACGATAATAATAATAATAATAGCAATAATAATGGTAATAATATCTAGGGAACCGTTCCAGGATTCCGTGGCCCAGTGATATTGTTGTTGTTAATAAAAAAAAATAATATTAATTGAGAACAACATGTTCCTGCTTGTTGTTTTCCATCATCATCATCATCATCCATTTATTGTTACGATTCAATGATCGTGTTTTTGCACGGTACCAAATTTTTTTTTATTATATTTATGTTTCGCATTTTGGAAATCGTTGAAATTTTTTTCCATTTCCTGTTCTTCTTCTTCTTCCTTTTCCTCTTCTTCGTTTTCTTTGCTTCATATTCTTGCCAATAATACCAGTAATGAAATTAATGATCATGGTTCCCTGTTTAATGACTCCAGGATAATCATAATCATTATCATCAAAACGATAACTTCATTTGTAGATGATGATGGCGCCCATCACAGTAGGCCCAGAGAATGCTGGCGCCCGAATAAGAATGCAGCAAGATCCATAATAATAATAATAATAATAATAATAATAATGGTTCTTAGTAATTATAAGAATAATTATAATAATTAGATCAAAACAGATGAAGTATATGTGTACCAAAAACGAAACAAATGGCTGTTCATTTTTATTTTCTTTCATGATTGCGTCCCGGATCCAAGATTCCGGAATCCGAAAATGCTGCTCTAGTTGCTATTGCTCTAATTTATCTGAAAATATCAATTATGATGATTATTGTTTTATAATGTACATTTGTTTGATGAGATTTTGTGCTAGATTATTGAGAGACGATCGAAAATCTGGCCCCTTCAATGAGATTCTTGTTGAGCTCAGCATCATCATCATCATTATTCTGGATCAGTGTTGGATCCGAAATAGAATGAATTCTCTTGCACTGGATCCGCGCCATCAAAAAAAAGTGCCTTTCATTTTTTCCTCTTGATTACCCCGTCTATCTCGGGTGTTCCAGAATAGTATCCAGACAAGCAGGATTCTTGAACGGATTCAGTAAAGCGGTGGTGAAACATGTACTCACACACTGAACAGAAAGCGGTCCAAGTGCATAATATGATGCTGATGATGATGATAATCCAGGTAAAATATTGGCGCCAAGACGCGACGGCAGCTTTTGTTATGTGGTGGAATATTTATCCAATTTGTTCATCAAACCATACATATGGCTTCATGGCTCCCGTACAAATTTAGGATAGCTAGATGTTTGAAGGTGTGCTTGCGTGTATGCGTGTGTGTTGGCGTGTGAATCCATTGAATTTCACGGTTTGACAAACCAGAATTGACAAAATGTTAGGATTTTGGGCCAGAAAAAAAATCATCCTGCCTTAGCTCTCTTAGCAGCTTATTTCATTTTATTTTTCGTCGTTGGTCGCTTCGAGATAAACGAGACGACCAAAATGAGCGAAACGGTATTTTGCAGCTTGGATTCTCATCTTATTCGCTTCTTTCGCCACTCCATCTCGCCACATTTGGATCGGAATTTCCGCGGTGCCAACGACGATGAGAAGATACAAATAACTATTATTATTATGATTATGGCTGTTGTTGGCAATGGTGTCGGGGCGCCATTATATCCATCAACATTGTTGCGGCATGAACACATTCACAAACAACAATGGGATTCTCGAAAGCAAGCGAAAAGAAAAAGAAGCAGAAAATTGAACGACATAAAAAACCGAAAGAGTAAAGAGGGAGAGAGAGAGAGAGAGAAAGAAAGGAACCATTTTGACACACACAATGATTTTGATTTGGAAATGCCGATAAACTTTTACACTTTTTTTTGGTTCACTTGAAGCTTCCCAGACGCCCACCAAGGATTCTTCTTCGACTGGACTCCCAATTTTTTTCTGCCATTTTAGCATTTTTATCCGCGTTCTCTGCCCTGATACTTATTCTTCTTCTTCTTCTTCTTCTTCGTCTTTTCCGAATTCTATTCTCTCTGCTGGTGGCTTGTTTGAATCAAATAACTTGGGCCCCACATACACACACACAAGCGGCAATTCTGTTTTTGTCGTTTTATTGTATTATGTTCCACCATAATCATTGGTTTCTGCCTTGGTCTCTCTCTCTCTCTGGTTTTCCGTTTTAGTTTGCTTGTTTTGGTAATTTGCACATTTCATCCATTGAATAGTTCAACATCATCAGCATCACTTTGGTATCCCGACTCTATCTTCTCCTTTTCCGTAAATTGACTGCTTGACTGACTGACTGTCGTCTGTCGTCTGTCGTCTATGCTGTCGTCTAATTCTGTGCACAACTTTATTTGGTCGGATTCCTGTTTTTTTTTGTAGCCAACACAATGATGTTTGGATGCCCGCAGAATTATGATGGAAAATCGAGTAAAGAATTTTGTCGTTGTTGTTGTTGTTGTTGGACCACACTGGGACACTGGTGTGGGCGACCGGTCCCGGGCGCTTGGCCCTGGTTCCATGCCACCAATGTACAATGTCTGGGATGGCAGTCATTTAAATTTTGAATTAAATTGTCAAATGGTGGTTATTTTTTTTTGTTTGCTCCATTCAATTATAATTCATTGCGAATACAAAACCATAATTCGAATAATGATTTTGGGTTGCAGCTGGGCGTCTATCACATCTTGAGCGCCCAAGTACTTGGATGTGGTGGGTGTGGGTGGGTGTTCTCGCTTGTGTGTAATTGATTTGAATATTTTTACTTTTTTTTACTTTTCTCTCTTCTTTCTCGTTTTGCCTCCACCATCATCTTCAAGATCATCATTTATTTTTCCATTATTATCATGTTCCCGTTATTGTGGCTGTCGTTCTCGGCAATGATGCTGATGATGATGATGGTGGCTGGTGAATAGCTTCATTTCCGTTTCGACAGCAGCAGAATCCTTTGACGACAAAAAATTATTATTCTCATTCTGGATTCTCGCTCACGAATCCTTTATTGGCCCGACCGTTGTGCGAGTGTGTGTGGGTGGGCTAGGCAAAGTTAGTTTTCAATTCAGTGTGCATGTTCCTATTGATTATTCATCATCATCAGCATCGTTGTGCAGAATTCTTAAGAAGTAGGAAACAGCAACCCTTTGAAACACCATGGAGATAATTATGGTGGTTGTGTGTGTGTGTGTATGTGGCTCCCTTAAATGATTTCCTAAATGAAAAAAATTTGTTTTTTTTCTCGCTTCTCTTCTCTTCTCTTCCTACACTGCATTCCGGTCGTTGTGGGCGTTTGCGTATGTGTGTGCATGTGTGTGTGTGTGTGTGTGGTGTCGCCCATCAAACCCTTTGGTATTTTGATCTGTGTGTGTGCATGTGTCGATTGGGATTGGGGATAGGCCACATCCCCCAAAAGGCACTGTTCATTGTTCAATTATAATTAGACGCTGACTACTGGCTGCCTATCAACTGCCTCAACAAAACACATCCTGAAAGTGTGTGTGTGTGTGTGTGTACACGCACACACAGAGATACGCATGCACACGCCCACGAGAGAGTGATAGATACGGAGAGGCATCCAATCAAGCTTCATTTTATTTTTCGTTTTTTAAACACACACATACACATTCCATGTATGTGTGTGGGCACAGAAATGAGATGCTACTCATTTGGATCTTCGTTGGATATCCTTTGGCGCCATATCCTCATCAAAAAAGCTCAAAATCAACCAATCGGAAAAGCGAAGGAAAAATAAAGACTTGCACAAAACTAAGAGGCCAATAGGCATGGTTGGTACAGGCGAATTTGGGCGAGTGAAAAACAACAAAAAACAAAATAAGCTAGCATGCTGAAGGCGAATTTCGGTTTCCAATAATTTTTTGTGTTCCGGTTGGATCGCGCGCTCGAATGTTGTTCGAGTATTCCATTCTTGATTGCTTTTGTTTTCATCATCATGAATAGGATCCATTTTGGATCTAATTTGGTTCTTCGATTCATTTTTTTCGGCTTTCTCGCTCTCTCTCTCGCTTTCTTGTTCGTTTCCCTTGTTTCTTTTTCTTTATATTTATACTTGTTTCTGATTTTGTCAAACATTCAAAATTCTCGGCGCTCCTCTGTGTGTTGTAGTCTGTGTGTGCGTGTGGAGTCTGGAAATCAGCCCAGGAAATATCGGCGGCGAGAATAAAAAGAATGCACTGTGTGCTGCTCCCAACGGATTGCCAAACATCATCACAATCACCAACCATGATATTGGTTGGTTGGTTGACTGGCTTGCTGGCTGGCCTTAATTCAATTATCTGGAACCATATAATAATTGTCAAGAGAAAAGGCCCGGATACCAGAGAGCAGAGAAAATAAAAATACCAAAACAAAAAAAAACAAAAAACGTGAACACAACAAAAGGTTAATTTCTGATGTTCACTTGGCTTGGTTTCGGTTTGAGAAAACCGACCAATAAGAATCTCATGATGTGCAGTCTATAATGTAATTTGATTTGATGATGATGATGATGAGACTTGGTGTAGGATTTTGACAAAAACAAAAACAGCAAGAATAAAAAAACAGAATATTATACAAGCAAGTTTGTGCGTTGGTGTCCGGATGGCGCCCAGATGGCGATCGGGCACCATCCGAAGGCTTCCAAAACTCTTGGATCAGCTCGAAAACATGGCCAATTTTTGTTTTGTCGCTATTTTTTGTGTGTGTGTGTGTGTGTGTGTTGCTTGTGTTCCGATTGTGGAATATTTGTGTTTTCAAATGTTGTTCTTGTTTGTATTTTTGTTGTTGTTGTTGTTGTTGCTTGCTTGATTCTATTTATCTTTGATATATTTTCGATTGTTGTCATACACACACACACACATACATGTTCAGGGACAATGTCGGGCAAATTCGGGACCATCGCATCGCGTTGCTGCCGGAGATGGAAAAAAACGCCAATTAGCAACATTATCCTCACAAGGCTAACAAGAGACTAACTAATGAGACGAGAACGAGAGAAAAAAATACATCATCAACAACTTTAATACGAAAAACGACCCAGACAGAAACAGCAGCAAACAACTGAAGGAACTAGAAGGAATTGTGGAATCCTGGACCGGATTCTGGAACGCGAAAGAAACATTAAATTTGACATTTTGATGTTTGAATGGATTTCTCCTGTCTCATTCATTCACACTGTCGGCCCGACAGCATTGTTCTGGATTCTGTGATTTTTTTTATTGGCCGACAAACGATTTTCCGATTTTTCTTCTTTTCGGTCGAACATCCCTCCAGGGCGTTTTGGGCGAATTTCCAGTGAAGCCACACCATTCACACTCATCCGGAGCCCGGCAAACACCGGCCAGGGTTCCATTCTTCAACGCAATCTTATTCCACTTGACGCCCGAAAAAGGGATATCTTCCTGAGGATCTAATTTCTATTTATGGATTTGGCTTTCTTTCTATTCTGGTTGCCCAATCTAGCTTCAATATTTCCAAAAGCTTCAAATTTGCTGAATTGATATTAGCTTGGTATCCTTAACCGTGTGCGTATGTGTGGGCGTTCGTGAGTGAAAGTGTGCGTCCTAGTTTCAATTCAATAATATCCCAAAAAAATGTGTGTCAAATCCAGGATATAGGTTCTTGTTCCTTTATTGTTTTTGCTCTTCTTCTTTTTCTTCTTCTTCTTCTTCTTCTTCCTCAACAGCCAGATCAAATATAAATAAAAGGAAAAAGACGATCCTTGAATCCTGAACATTGGACAGGCATATCCCGGGTATCCACAGCACAGAAACAGATGGAGCTGACACACAAACCTAAGATGATGACGACGGTGATGATGATGATGATGTTGTCGGGGATGATGCTGATGATGGTGATGATCCAATCGGATTCTATATATCCGATCCGAAACGCTTGCACCGCTTAATAATCACCACGGCCAACAACATTCGGTTTATTATTACTACTACCACTAATACCCTACCCTGCCCTCTATCATTATTATTAGGTGAAGAAATCCTGCAGGCAACGGAAGATGAACCGAGAATGAGAAAAACTCAAAAATTTCATTGAATCCATTTGAACGGTCATATCCGTTGAGCCAAGAAGAGCCATGACAATCATCATCTGCTCTGAGGGATAGGGTTCCAGTGTGTGCGTGTGTGGGTGTGTATGTGTGTCTCACAATTAATACAAGGATACAAACACACACAGGATGCGCGCCCGACGAACAGCGCGAGAAAAAAAAGGTATTGTCCGCCTAAAAGTGCGTGTGAGCTTCTTCTTCTTCTTGTTTGCTTGTTTGCTTGCTTGCACGCTTGCTTTTTCTGGTTTTGGCACACTTCCGTCATTTTTTCCCTTGGTTTCGTTCTTTCAAGTGTGAAAACCCGAAACCAATGGTGCCAACGCAATAGCAATAATAATAATAATAATAATGATGATGATGATGATGATGATGACAAAAACTTGTGAAGTAAAAAAAAATTTTACGTAACAAAAAGATTATATAATATTTTTATCGTCACCAGTTTTTTTTCGTTCATTCATTCATCCATTCATTCAGGGGTAATTATCATTTGCCTTGCCCATTTTTCCATGCAGGCTGTACCGTTGTCTCTACAACACCATTGCCAATGATGGTCTGGGGGCGTGGATTGGCCAGATTCGGACCAATGAATGGTGTGAACCGAAAAACAGCATCTTTGGATGGCAATGTATGCAAGTGCAAGTGTGTGTGTGCGTGTGTGTGTGTTGGGCCTGAGAATCGAAAGATAAAAGCCCGGATTCGGGCGCGCAAAAAAAATGAACACCAATGGAAGCGAGAAGGAGCGACAAGAAGAAGAAAAAGAAGAAAAAAAAATTGGATAACGCTAACGATTCAAAACCATTTCTAGGGCCCTGGCCATAACCGAATTTCGACCAAGAAAAAAAAATTATAATAGAGATGCAGAATACACACTCACCCCCGCACACACAAACACACGCCCCTACACCCTCATAGTGAACACTAACAGGGACGCACACTTGCATACACATACAACGACGACCATGCACACGCACCACAATCATCCAATAATAAAATTATATATGCGCGCGTGTCGTAAATCAGCGGCCCCAGCAGAATCAGCTACAGTTGCTTTACCGAAATGAAGAAAACCATGAAGAAGAAGAAGCAGAATCCAAAGAGGAAGAAGAAGAAGAACTGGAAGATACACACACAAGAATGGCAACAAAATAAAACACAATAACAGCCGCAGCATCATCATCAGGCGACCGTCCGCCGACCTCGACCACGGCGACTCTTCGGCTAGAGAGAGAGAGAAACTGCTGCTGCTGGTCGCTTGTGCTTCCACAATCAATTCTACAATACATCTTCGGTTATTTTTTTTCTTTTTTTTCGGGTAAATCTTCTCATTTTCCTCTCTCACTCTCTCACTCTCTCCGTCTCGCTCTCGCTTTCTCTCATCCACATTGGTTGGTTGGTCCACAACGATCGACGGTGGTGGTTCTCATATGGGCGACCCAGAATTTTTTCTTCTTCGCCTCTCGTTTAGCCTTTCACAACATCGTCGTCGTTGTTGTTGTCTTCGTCTTTGCCGTCTCCGGGAAAATATTTCTTTTTTTTTCTGGGCAAAACTTTGTCTGTGTCAGTGTGTTATAACCATTGTGCTGCATAGTGTATGGTATGTTCCGTGTGTGTGTGTGTGCGTATAAGCCAAGATCCTGGATCCTGGCTATTGATGAGAGAGTGAGAGTGAGACAGTAGAAATGGTTATATAACCAAAATTAAAAGAAGGGACAAACACACACAAACACACACTACAAAGCTTTCCCATAAGGATCCAAGGCGCCATACACACTTCTGGAGATCTTTGAAAAAAAAAGGAATCAAAAGAATACCAAGAAGAAGGGAGAAGAGGAAGCAAACCGAACCGAAAAGATCCGAAAAGATCCTTCCTAGTAGTATCCATTCTTAGGTTTTATACTTGTTCCCTTTTCCCCCCTCCATTTCCCCTTCCCTCCCTCTCTCTCTCCATCGTTCATTCATTCAGAAAGCTAGTTTCTTCTTCTTCTTCTTCGTCTTCTTCTGCTTCTTCACCATCGTCATCATCATCGTCGTCTTTGGTCTTCATTTTTTCAACTTTCTCCACACTTGGTTCTTGGTTGTATATTCTTGTTGTTGTTGTTGTTGTGCATTCTGTATTCTGTATTCTGTTCCGTTTTTTTTTCTCTCTCTCTCTCGCTTCTCGAGGTTTCAAGTGTGCTATCGCCCACGATACAGACACAAAGTAACCAAGAAAAACATTACATAAACCTCGGGGAAACTGTGTGCATGTGTGTTGTGCCATTTATTCTTATATACTTTTATATTCTGGTTCTCGGTCGCCGTCTTTTTCTCCTTCTTCTCCTTCTCCTTCTCCTCCTTCTTCATCATCATCATCTTCATCTTCTTGGTTCCCAGAATCATTGTTTTCCTTCGCACTTACATGAATACATACATACAGACATACACCGACACACACACAAACGAGCCGTCTGAGATTTTTTTCTTTTCTTCTTCTTTACTTATTTTTTTTTTAAAAAAAAGTTGCCTGTCGTTTTGGATCCTTCATCTGGAACTCATCATCATCATCATCATCATCATCGTTCCCGTTATTATTATTATTGTTGTTATTAGTATTATTATTGTTATTATTATTGTTGTTATTATCATCATCATTTGGATTGTTGTCGGAATGTTACACAACAATGAACAACAACAACACAACAACGGAATGGTACACATCCCACGGAAATACCTGAATCGAAAAAATAATGAAAAAGAATAAATAAAATAAAGCTGCAATCGAAGGAACGAAATTGGCGTAGACATTGTTGTTTGAACAAAGCGAACTAAACACACACACAATGTAAAAATAGCGACATTTTTTTTATAGAAAATTTTTGAAATTCGCGGGCAACCCCAACCAATCAAATTACTTCATCATCATCATCATCCTCATCATCATCCTCGGGGTAATTGTGAATTTATCTTTACTTACTTACTTACTTTCATTCTTTTGTGCGTTCGTTTGTGGGTGTGTGTGTGATATTTGCCCCGGAAACAATTAAGACTACCGGCAGATGGAAAGATATCATCAATTTCCGGGCCAGAATATTCTTTGAGAACAACGGAAAAAAAGAAGAAAACATTTGTTCATTATCATCATTATCATTATTATCCAAGATTTGAGAATCTCCAGGGCTCACGCCAATCACTCACTCTCTCTCTCTCGCTCGCGCAATCCCGGTACTATTATTATTATTACTATTATTATTCGTATTATAAATTGTGTGCATCCAAATTGGTTGTCCAAGATTGCGACGCAAGGCAACATTGTAGCAAAATACCAAAAAAAAATTCTCTGGTTACTTTTTTTCCTAAATCACCAAAAAACAAGAATAAAAGAACAATTAAGTTTTTCGCCTAGCACACACACACACACCTTAATGTCTTTTGTGCGTATGTGATGTGCTTGTGTGTGTTTGTTGTATGTATGTGTATATCCTGTGTGTTGTTCCACCGTGGTTGTTGTTGTTGTTGTTGCTGGCCAGCTAATTGCCCTAAATGATCATTTTCTGGAACTCTGCTTCTTCTTCCTCCTGCTCTTCTTCTTGTTCCTCTTGTTCTTCTATGTCTGATTCTCTTAATTCTTGTGTGTGTCTGTTTGTTGTTGGTGATAATAAAACTAAACTAAACTGAAATGAATCCAACACCACAATGAACACGACGACGACGACGACGATGATGATGTTGATGATGATAATGAAACAGCATAAGCTGTTGTTGGTTGGCCAAAATCTTTGGAAAATTATCATTTGGTGGCCACCGAAGAACAGCCACCACCACCACCATCAACGACAACAATCATTATCATAATAATTATCATCCACAACGAGTCCAATGACCAAAGACGAAGACGGTACGCGGGAACAAAATATAAAAATAATAATAAAATAAAAATGAGATTTCGTGATTTGTGTCCGGTTCCAGAATACCAAAGCACCGTACCGCCACTACTACCGCCATATCATCATCATCATCAACTTTGCCCAGATTCGTGTTTGACATGCACATATAATAACGGAACCAGAATGTTTCAATGAATGAATGAATGAATATCACCGCCAGTATATGCCAATAGTTTCACTAAACCAAACAGTATTCCACTGGAACGGCACACACACACGTTTGCACACACACACGCACACACGCACAAAAAAAACGATTCTGTTCCAGGAGAGCCCGACCGAATAGCAAATAGTCAGAAAGAAGAGAAAGTTACTATTTGAAACATTGAAGCGCGAGAAACCAGAACCAATACCAGAGAGAAGAACGAGAAGAAAAAGAATTTACAATTAAATCTAATCATCATTAATCTTTGCGCGCTAACACGGACAACGTGTGTCAACGTGATCGACGTGATGGTGGTCGTTTCGGTTATTCTTCTTCTTCTTGTTGCTGTTCTTGTTGTTGATTGTTTTCTATATGTGGTTAATTCTATCATCCATTTAAAATTATCATTACTGTCCATCTTGAGTGATTCCGGTTTGTGCGTTAGTTGTGGTAGGCCAGACCGCCAGGCAATCAAGACGATTAATCGATTAATCGATTAATTTAACCATTCCCGGGAACAAGCTTTAATTATTTATTCGTTTTGTTTCTGGTTTGGTTTCTGTTTTCTGGTTTCTAGAACCAACCAACCACCAAAAGCCAAGCTTCCTCTACTAACTGATACCTTGAATGAATGTTGTGCATATTGTCGGCCGTTAAATACAAAACTTTTCACTGAAATCGATTGTTTCAAGCAAAAGTTGACCACCACCCACCCCATCAAGATAAAGGTCTTCCAGAGACCTGCTGGCCATACGAAGACAAAACATACTAATTTATAATTTTAAATTTGAAGAAAAAATTCGCTCTTTTTTTTGCTACCATAAAAACGACATGAACAGATACCGGGCCATGACCTATGTGCTCGTGGTGAGCAACATAATCATGCTGGTGGCCATGTTCATTGCCGCCTTTTGGGGTTTTACCTATCCAAAAATAGTGGTGGATGGCTATGAATCCGGCAAATCGGCTTTTGTGGCCGCGTTCATGTGCTGTTTGGCCGGCATCTGTCTTTGTGGTCTTAATTTTCAAAATTATTACCTTTTGGTCACCTATGCCATTTTACATATATTGATAATGCTCAATCAATTATTCAGCTTGTTACCATTCACATGGACCCGTATACCAAATTATCCATTAACCGGAAGCGTATCGACACAAGTTTATGTAATGTTATTACCAAAATTAGTATTGGTCACGTTTGCATTTGCATTGGCATATAAACTAAGAAGAGATGAGAAACGTTATGAATTGGCCAGAACCGGTGGTTTACATCAACGTTTACCATGTCATATTGTGCCAAGAGGTGCTGCCAATGATCCAACGGCCGGTATGGTTGGTGCCATGGGTGTTTCCGGTGGTGCCCGATGTCAATCGGCGCCATTGAACGCCGCCAGTACAATGTATGGCGGTGCGGTTGATCATCGGACACCAGGATATGGTACCAATGATCGTTCAGCGGCGGTGATAAGCAGCAATAATCAAATGGTTGTTGGTGGTGGTGGTCAACCACCGCCTCATCTAAATCAATTACGTATGATACCACCAAGTGGACCACCGCCGCCACCAACGATAGGATCAACATCATCAGCGGTTGGCCAAACATTACCACCACCGCCTACGTTACCAAGTTCTAGTACAACATCGACCAATCAGATCATTCAAACACCACCAATATATCCATTACATCGGCCTTCGGTAACCGATGTATCCATTATAAATTCACCAATGGTAGCACCTTCCAGCGCCATTTGTCATAGACCAATACCAGTGCCAGCCAATTGTCCTCCTCCAACTTCACATCATGCTCCGTCCTCAGTAAGAATCGGCAACCATAGCACTAGCTGTGGAGGCCTAGATGATATTTCAATGCTTCATAATGAACAACAAACAATTGATAATCAATTATCAAGAATACCGGGCAGTGGTAGATCATCGGTAATCCATTGGAGAACTAATCCATACCAAAGTGCTACTATTGGTGGCGGTGGTGGTGGTGGTATTGCTCCAATGACGCCCACCAAACAATGGTGGCCAAATAGTGCCAAACAACAACAATATAGTCCTTATTATCGTGACGTATATAATCCTAATTTTTGATGATCCACACCATCGCGAAATCGAAATTGGATTCTATTATTAATTTTGATTATGATTATTACTACCCGCAATAATAGTGATTTACTAACAAACAAACAACCAAACCAAACCAACAAACAAACAAACAAACAAACACCAAAACAAAATAGCGAACTTACCATTATAACAATACCCAATTTGTACACACCCACACTAAATTACATACATTAACACACACTCTTTTACACACACAACCAATACAAATTCCTACAAAAATCAATGTTGTATAGCAATATTTTGCGAATGGGGTGTGTGTGCGTGTATTTCATGACTCTGTCACCGGCAGGTATTCACATACACCCACACACCCATGTCCACGCCCAAAACCACTCGCATACAAGCCAAGACCGCACAGATCCAGGATCGAAGAATACCGTGGATCATCATCATCATCATCATCATCATTGTCGGAACCAATCATAATCATCAATTTTCCCCTGGATCTATTTTTTTTCGAGCTCAAATCGATTTTGTCTCTCTTTTCCTCTTCCTCTTTTACTATTATTACCATCATCATCATTATTATTACTATTATTATGAAACAATTTTTGTCATCCTCCCCAACATCATCATCATCATCATCATCTTGGCCTATGATTGGCCATCAATGGTCAACACGCACAGTCTCCACCCATTTTGGTCTGTGTGCAAGTGTATGTGTGCTAGTGTGTGTGAGGAGTGTGGGCGCGTTTGTCTGTCTGCGGCAAAGAGGTTAATACACAATACACAGCGAAAGAGAAAGAAAGAGGCGTGGTATGTGCTTGCGTGTGAGTATGTGTAAATATTTAATAATGATAAAAATAACAATAATAAATAATAAAGTAATAATGATGAAAAGCAGCCAAAGTGCAGGAAACATACGCCCACATATGTACAGTAACAGACAGAGAGCGACAGGAACAGAGAAAGTAAAAGAAAGTGGCTTTTTCCGAAACTCGCCCCAAAAATTATTCGAGATGTTCGGACTTTTTTTTAATATTATTATTATTAACAATTCTTATATTTTTTCCGCTATTCGGCTGATGATTATGATGAAGATTTTGATGTTGATGTTGATGGTGGTAATGAAAATGGTTGGATATTGTCGTTGTATTCGACCGTCGCCCTAGAATCGTGAAACATGTTCCAGAATTTTTGTTATTTGTCGCGATTCTCGTTTGTTTTTTTTTGTTTTGTTTTCAATTTAGCTCGATAATGATGATGGTAATGATGATAATGTCGGAAGAAAATCATCATCATCAACTTCATCTCTTGGCCTGTCGATTATCATTTGAGAAACTAACAAACAAAAAAGATAGAAATTATATTGTTGATATTTGAAATCATGTCGTTTATAACTAATGTGCTGTTGATGTTGTTGCTATTGATGTCGTTGTTCCAAATCAAGTGAGAAATAGAAAGTGTGTTGGAAAGAAAATGTCTAACACGAATACACACACCCATGCATCCCCCACACCCACACACGCCAAAAAACCCATACAAACATTGAAAATTTTTGTGAATGGAACAAAATTTTATTATTCAACCAACAAAATGATTTTAACCAAAAGAGCCTTTCGATTCTGATGGAAGTAAGAAATGTGTCCCATGTTTCCGGTGTGCAATATTTTTTTTCAGGGAATAACTGGTGCCATCCATCGGCATAGAACCGAAATCAAGTTTGAAAATCCGGTGGCAAAAATAAAAGCATAAAAATGCTTGATGACATGGGGCAGGTGCTGCCATCCAGTGGTGGCAAAGGAAAACGCAAGTGTTCAACTTTTTCTCAACAGATGGCAGCACTGGCGCTGGTTTAGTTCAACTTTTTCGGCACAGATGGCAGCACTTGCCCCCGGACTTTAATTTTTTTTCCAAATTTCAAAATACGGTTTTACATTGGACAGATTGATGCTCAATTCAATTAAATTTATTCAATGATAATAGTTTCAAATAGTTTCAGGTAAAACAGCAACAATAAACAGCCAACAGCAACAAAAACGAATCGATGTGTGTGTGTGTTTGTTAATGTGTGTGTGCGTGTATTTGAAACCGGAAACAAAACTAATATCAGCCAATCAATTAATTGACAATACAAATACCAAATGATAAAGACATTTGAGATGACAAACATCTAACAACGCCCGCCCAACATAGGATTCAATATAAGTGATGATAATTTGGTGGGCGTGTTTCTCAAACTGGAAGCAGGTAATTTGTAGATTCTTGAAAATCAATGAAACAAAAAAAAACATGCGCAATCATAATGAATATCGAGTATCGAGTTTTCCACTCCGGATATTTTGATGAGGATGATGATGATGAAGAGAAAAATTCGGATTAGTACTTAAGTTTCTGCTATATATGATAGCTCTAGGAACTAATATGAGATCCAAATTCTTGTTATAGTTTGGGTGTGGGAGTTTTTGGCATACACCCACACCCACACACCTCTTCATCATGCACACGCACACCCACACAGTTTAATTAATAGCTAGAATGGTATTCACTAGTCATCATTCTTTTAACTGTTATAGCTATCATAAATCATGGATCATTAATTATGGTTGATTAACCTGAAAAGGAATCTATTTTGGTTATTAATTATCATCTTGATTGCTAGTTAATTTATACGTAATTTGGTATAATTCCGGTAAACGGTGATCAAAAGGCTCAACGAAGACCATAAATTGGTTTATTGATTCATTTATTTAATATCTTCATCATCGAATTCTTCATCATCCAGATCACCGTTTGGTTCGCCCAAAACGATTTCAACATTTGTATTGGAATTTGAATTCGCTGCCGGTGGTGGCGGTGGTGATTGGTGTTCCTGTGCGCTAGATGATGTTGCCGATGTTGCAGAACTACGCCGTCTTTCCACGATCTCTCTGATGGAATCATCCATTGCTCTCTGTGTTATGGCTTCCGATATTTCTTGTGCAGCTTGCTCCATTGATGATGATGGTGATGGTAATTCACCTTGTCCACCAGCATTGTTGCTATGAGTATTGTCCGTCTCGGAACCAGAATTCTGCGGCTGCTGACCACTGCTGCCTATTGTTGGTCTAGATTCGATTTCAGGCGTTGGCTGTATTATGACCACAGCTTGTGGAGCCATCAATTGCATTGGTTTTGGTGGCGGTGCAAAACTAGGCGGCTGCGGTAATGGCGGCGGTGGTGGCAACGGTAATTGTGGATCATTTTTCTCAACAAATTCTTCGTTGTCAACCATTTTCTCCGTTGGAGGTGGTACTGGCAATGGTGGTGGTGGAGGAGGTGGCGGCGGTTCCATTTCCACTATTGGCGGCAGATTGATTGATGGCGGCGGTAAAGCGGATACATCTTCATCATCGTCATCATCTTCTTCTTCGCTCTCCTCTGCTTCATCATCATCATTATCATCATCTTCGTCTGGTGCACTGACCAACATTGATGGAAAATGGCCAATCTGACCTTGTGGATTGGCACCTGTCCACCATCCATCATCCGAACTACTGTCAATAATTTTGATCAAATCACCGGCTTTGAATGATATTTCCTCACTATTGGTTGCTACATAATCATACAATGCTTGTACACAATTCGCTGATGATGATATTGATGATGTTGGTGGTGGTGGCGGCGGTGGGGCCGGGGCTTCCGGAAGTCCTGGTTGTTGCGAAGGCTGCAATGGTGGAGGAGGAGGTGGTGGTGGCGGTGGAATAGTTGCTGATGGAAAACCAGAATCATAATCAGCCAATTGTTGTTGGTCATTTGTTTGGTCGATAGCCGGTGTTTGATATAGTTCATTGGTATCACTATATGCAGCATTCAATTGGGAATCATCATTCCATTGGCTTTCCGCCGGCATTGGTTGAAGATATGATGCAGGCACATAGCCAACTTGACCATCCTTATTCTCAGCTTGTACCCAATCCTTGTCGCTTGCATCCAAAACGGTCAATAGTTCTTGTTCAACAAAGCTTAATTCATCTTCATTTTGGGCAGTGTATGAATATAATGCGAAACATTGTTTTCCTACCAACCCATAACCATCAATGGCCATAGATTCTTCCGCCGGATGTTGTGGTTGTCCGGATTCACCATAAGCACTATCATACGAATAATTTTCTTGTAAACCAGCATGCTGTCTAGACGATTCATCTTTAGTTTCACCATAATTATCATTGTTGTCCGCCATAATTGGTTGTTGTTGTTCTTGTTGATCGTTCAACATTGCATTACTATCCTGTGGTTCACTATCCCAGGCCTGAGTCGGATCAAAACCGCTTAACGGATCACCCCAGGATGATTGATTACCTCCGGTGGCCGAATAAACTCCAGTGGCTGTCGGTCCTGGTGATGTACTTTCCATGCTGGCGCCCATCTGTAACATTTCCCGATCTGGTGAATCCAATTGTTCGATGGATGAGGATGATTCTGGTCTAAGATTAGGATGTGTCATGGAAGCATTGGCAGCAGATTCGGTTGATTCTTGATCATTTTTCAGGCTACTCTTCATCTCCAATTCTGCATGTGAACGTACGGATGGTGTACGGCTAAGTGTGGCGGCGGCCAATGTGTCCACGTCCAATGAATGTTTGATTTCATTAGCAACTTGTTGTTCGAACGCTAGGAAATCATCTACTTCAGCGCCACCTATGAACAAAAAAATAAACCAGAAATTCAATTGAGCATTGGCGCGTTCATGGAATCCAAAAGAATCAAACGAAAACATACTATCCTTGATGGCTTGTAAACGTGCTTTAGCTTTTAATTTGCTGATTTCACATTTACGAATTTGTTGACGGATTTCATCGATACGCGATTCAACATCCACTTGGCCACTACCGGCAAGATCCACGGTCTTGAATCGGAAAAAAATGGTTCAAATTTTAGGGGGGGGGAAACGGAAGTGACATCATCATCATCATCATCATCATCATCCTTACCTTATGACCTTCCGAAAGCAGTGCTTGAAGTTTAACCAATTGAGCTGATAATCGATTAAGATTTCTGCATTCTTTACAAAACCAGGTGAACCATTTTTGACCTTCATTTCTTAATGCAATATCGGCATTATGTTCCAATGAAATATAATCGATTGGATCATTATCACATGGCTGAAATTCATAGAACAATGTTTCGCTGTTCATGGGATGTTCCAAAATGAGATATTTTAGCAATAAAAAAAGGAATTTCACATCAACAAACATCCAAACACTTACGTTAATGGTGATGAATTTGGATCTTTCAGAAACACTGAATTGGTATAATCTGCCGATGTTTTGTCTACGGTGTCCATGGAACGTTCGATCAGCTCCCACCATTGATTGGCTGAATCTTTTTCCGCTTGCAATAGATTTAGCATGTTGCTACGACATTTATCCAATGCAGTATCATCAATGGTCAACATTAGGTTGGCCAGATCCTGGTTGTAATAGTGTTCCAGATGTGCGTTTCCAGCCGCCAGTGCCATTAAATAATCATTACGGGCCTTTCACAGTATAAGAACAATGCGAAAAATTATTGTTATAATAATTCTGATAATAATAATAATGAGGGAGCAAATATTCAGGTATTTTTAATCAATTCTCCGGCTCCTTAGTCTACTGGGAATATTTTTCCTGAAGGAACAGAAGGAAAATCGAGCAAACAGAGCCGAGCCAAAATTGAATTCCAAATAAAAAAAAATTACCTGTGTCGATTGTATATCGCTGGCTTCCCGATGAGCGCTGGTACGTTCTTTTTTGTTCTGCAAACTACTGAATGAGGCGAATATTCCGGTCTTTCGTTTCTTTATTCTGCACATCGCCATCCGCACACACACACACACACGAAAGGTGCCAACCACACACGCACAGGTAAGCGAACCGGATCGATATTGGCGGGAAGTAATATAGCAATCCATTATATAATCGCATGGTGGAAAAGAACAACAACAACGACAACAAAAAAAGGCAAGGAAAAATCAATTTTAGTGTTTTTTATTATTATTATCGTCATCATCATTAATGTCTTGGGAAATTCCAAACAAAAAAAAAATGAATTTCTTTTGTTTTGGTCCAACTTACTTTTCTTCTTTGTCTCTGGCTTGTTTGGCCAAATGTTCTTCTTCGAAATATAATTTTCTGGTCTTATCAATTTCGTTCACAGAATTCACCACTTCTTCGTGCATTTTTCTTTAAGGGAAAAGGGGAAAAATGGGCAATTTATGTTTTAATTACAACGCAAGTTCCGGTTTCCAGGAAATTTACTTAAGATAATTGTCCAAACACTTTTTGGCCACTTGTATCTTGTGCGACCGTAATGTTTTCAATGTTTCACAAACAGAAGCCATTTGTTCAAATTGTTGTTGACGATATTTGGCGTGTTTATCCATTTCGTCTTGATATATTCTCCATGCAGAGTAAATTGTTCTAGGAAAAGAGGCAAAATCACAATAGGTAGTAGGATAAATCGATCAATTCTTAGTGAAAACCCCCTTCCATAACAAAAACCAAAGCAAACATACTTGATATTGGAGTTTTCATCTTCGCTGGAACAAAAATTCAAAAACGATGACGATCGTTTTGAATAGCTTTGATTTATTTTGGCCAAAGATTGTGCATAATCACGTTCCAATGCGCATAGGTTCTTCAGGTAATTCCGGAAATCCTCTAATAAATCCAAATCAGTATTATGTTTCAATAATAATCGGGCACTTTGTTCCGAAAGCAATTGTTTGACTGCAGCCACCAAAGCTCCTGGTTTGGTTGAAAATTGATGCTGCTGCTGCTGTTGTTGTTGCAACGTTGATGCCGGCGGTGTTGGCGTTGGCGATGGTGATGGGGATGATGATGTTACGCTCATTTTGATTTTCCGGCTAAATTATGGTTGTTGTTGTTGTTGTTGTTGTTCTTCAATGAACGGAAAAACAAAATTGAATAAAAACTTTAAACGATCACTCTCCCAACGAAGCACGCACAACAACAACGCCCATCACTCTTCAGGGGGACCACCCTTTACGCAAACAGAATTTATACTTTTTGGTCGGGTAAGAGATCTGCTTCTGCTAATAAGACACGCCCTACAACACAGGCATTAAGGCAATTGAAAATTTGTTTGGGTGCGGATGGGGATATGATTGCTGGCTGGCTTGCTTGCTTTGCTTTGCTTGCTTCTCTGGTTTCTACGCATTTCACATGATGGTGGTTTCAATTGGATTGTTTTCCATAAAGATAATCTAATTCTCAAACCCACACACTAGCTTACAACACACCAGAACACTAGAAAACACACCAGACACACACACAGAACACTAGAAATTAAATTATCATATAATTTTCCATTGTAGTATTATGAAGGATTGATGGATTGGGAATCCTTTTTAAAAATTTTCAACATGCACAACATTTCCAGGGAACAACCGTTATCATAACCATAACCGTCATCATCATCATCGTAATTGCTTCTCAGTGCACACACGCACTTGCACACACACAGACGAATTGTCCTAGGTTATCGGCTTGCTGTTCCAGGACCAGCGAAAAAAAAATAATAATAATAATACTATGTCCGGAGAAAATGTGAATGAGATGAACTTTGTGAAAAACCAGAGAAATAAAGAAATAGAGGACCCAAGAGAAGCATATATAACATTCCCTAAACGGGCACAAAAACACACCCACATACACGCATATAGAAAATGAAGAAATAAATAGATAGATAGATAGATAGAATGTTTCAATGTGTATCTTTTTGGTAAAATGTTTGTGTGTGTTGGTGAAATCAAGTTCTGTATAGGGTTTTAGTGTGTTCCAACTAATTCGTTATTAGGGCCAAGTTATTGCTATTTGAATTCTTTTATCTTTTGGCTCGGGGTATATATTCTGCTAGTTAAATTCTATTGGCTAACTACCCACCGCCGCCGCCACCACCACCACCGCCATCATCATCATCATCATGTTTCGGAGTAGCGGTGGTGGTTGCAGAATCAGAAAGAAAGGAGAAGGAAGAAGAAGAAGAAGAAGAAATAAAACAGGAGAAATCATCGAGAACATGATAATGGCAGCAGCGGTAGTAGCCAGCTTTTGGCGTCTTCCGTTCTATCGTTTCTTGTTGTCATTGTTGTTTTTCTTTTCGGTCGCCCCAACTAAAATTGCGCGTATATATTCTTTGTGGGCCAATTCTCACGTATACACACACACACACATACACTTTGGCACACGTACAACAAGCACCCAAACGGTTCGTGAAAATCGTGACCCGAGAAACTACCCGAAAATTCTGGCCACTATTGGTTGGTTTGATCCTGGGAATATGCGCTCCTGTGGGAGACATTTCTGTTGTTCCTATTGTTGTTATTGTTATTGTTGTTGGTGTCGTTGTTGACTGCCAAGGATATTTCATCATTGAAAGGATAAAATATTCCAGAACAACCACAAACCAACCAACCAGTCGACCAACTTGGGCAGAGGTTGTTCCAATTTTTTTTTTGTTGGGCGCTTACTAAATCCTGGTTGTTCTCTATATAAACTGTATATATGAACGGTACCGGATAACAGGATCATTCGCAGCTCTTTACATTGTTCTTCTTCCTTTTCCTCTTTTGATCTCTATGATGTGTGATTCTCTATATGTACCATTTTGGCAGTTCAATATTTTTCTTAAGTCGCTTCTAAGATTCTTAAATTTTGGTTCCTAGCATTTTGTTAGCGGGAGAAAAGAACATGGACAGGAAAACTTTTTCTTCGAATTGCGTATTAGCTTTGCAATCTTTGACTTTTTGTTGTTTTTGTTGTTTTTTTTTTATTATTATTATTTTTCCATTTTCTTCTCTGATTCTTATTACTATTCTGCCTTTCTTTGATTCTGGCTTGTACTTGATTCCCTGCTCTTTCTCTGCGCGTTTGTGTGTGTGTGTGTGTGTTCAGCTTTGGGCGTGCTTGTTTGCCTAGAATAATAAGAGCAATCCAATTTCTGTTTGGTATCAAGCCAACAAAATGTTGGGACGCCGATAGAGAGAGAGAGAGAGAAAGGGAGCCAAAGCAAGAAATAGAAAACTGGGAGGAGAATCAGGAATCAACCAATCTCATGAATATAATGACGTATGACGTAAATATCAAGGTTTTTCCAGGAACAGGAAAACACAATGGAAAACCAATGGCAAACAACCGCCGAACCATCAAACAGCACGAAACAGACAAACAACAAACAATCAAAACTTACCCGAAAACAACAACAACAGCAGCAGCACAACAATACACTCAAAACTGGACACTGGAAAATCACGGAAAATACAAGAAATCCCGGTTGGTTCCCCGATAAATCCGGTTGACCAAAAGAATAGGCAATGGTTTTACAACCGGTTTGAATGGGCGCACACACACTCACACACACACACAAACGCCTAGACCCACAGAGAGCTGATTTTGTCTGGATTCTGGAACACACACACACACATACAAAAGAATGTCGGTTGCAGTTATTGAATTTCGTTTCAAAACTGTATTCTGGCACGTTCCCGGATTTTTTTGGTGGTTCTGAGACACCAGTATTTGCGTGTATGCGTGTGTGTGTCGGAATGTGAACAAAACGTGAACGGCGACAAGGACAGAAGAAATAGTATGACAAAAACCTAGAATAGAATAGAATAAAATCGAATTAAATCAAAGCAGAATTGATATGACAGTTACAACACAACACGACTACAACACAAAAAGAATCAAATGAATCAAGTGATTCTTGGCGAGAAATGAACGGGAGCCAAAACCCTCCTGGTTCCTGGCTCAAAACCGATTCTGTTTGCGCGTCGTTCAAGAGGAGATATTGTTGTTGTTGTTGTACATGTGGATAATTGGAATTAATCAAATGAACGCCCGAAACACACACACACACACAAAAGCACACACACTTACACACAAACGATCCAATGATTGGCTGATGGTTAAACATCACCACCATTCCCCTGGCACTGTATTGGCGCCATGAAACTCCCCCCACTGAACCAAACCAGCGGGTTTTTCCACATTTTGTATGCTGTGTTGTATAAGTGTGCATGTGCATGTGCCTCCATTATTATTATGATGCGTTAGTGTGTGTGTGTGCGATGTCCTGATCCTATTCTATTCTTCATTTCGGTTACAATCGTTCTTTTGAAAACCAAATTTCCAATTAATCTTCTTTTGGGTTTTATCATCATGTTTGCATCTGATGCTTATTGTGTATTTGGGCGTTCTCTTTTGTCTGTGTTATCCGCACACACACACGCACACGCCTGATAATGACATTTGATTGACAATTCTGGTGTGTGTGTGCGTATGTGCTGAAGCAACATTACGCCCGATTGCTTGCTTTTGTTTGAATTGGGGCGTTTTTCGGGAAACAGAGCGAAAAATCGAATTCAAGACAACGTTTTCAATCGAACATTGTAGATGGCGCTGAAGCGAAATATTTTTTACTGTATTTCTACCGGTGTGTGTTAGTGTTAGTGTGTGTGTGTGTGTAGGAGTTGAGCTGCTTGTTTAGAACAACAATACTATTATCGCCATAATTTGCCAGTATTATTATTATTACCGTGCTATATACATTCCAATTTGTGCCATATATTTTTGGTTCTTAAGAAAAATTCTTCAATACTAGCATCAATTCTATATAGTCATCAAACACAGAGACAAACAAGAAGAGAGGACAAAGAAAAGTTGGTGAAAAATTCCATGGTCATTTGGTTGTGTGTGTATGTGTGTGTTTCAACAGTACCAGTGCTCAGTGCCATAGTCTCCTTTGGTTTTGTTTACATGATTTTATCATGTAAAATCGTTCCATAATTCCGTCGTCCAGAACTCGATCAAAATTCTTGAAAAAAAGAAATTAATCAATTTTGTAAACATATCCGTAAAACACGCACTGTAATCAAAGCCAAAACCATAAACAACGACAAAAATGGGTTTCGGTGTTATCATTCTATTCACCAGTTTGTTTGCTGCCATTGGCATCGGAATACCGATATTCCTGCCGGAAAATCCGCACAAAGAATTGATAAAATTGATGATTATCCTGAGTGAGTTTTTTTTTCGTTGGTTGTATCACCAAACTGATGTTTTGTTTTCTCCCCTAAGGCTGTTTTTGCTGTTATTCGATGTGGCTAGTGACCTACATGGCTCAATTGAATCCATTGTTTGGGCCGCAGATCAGCGGTGCTACAGCTGCTTTGATGCGAAGAGAATGGTCGTAGAGTATCGGAATTCCATTCAATTCCAGTATTATTTTGAAAAATCATTGAACAATGGATTTTGATTCAGTCATTAGTGTCTATTCGAAAAATTTATGATGGCATGAATGTTGTTTTAATTTATTGAATGCAATAAAATCTCGATAAAATCTCGACAAATAAATCTCGATCAAACAAATTTCAAAATTTTAAAAATTGTTCCACCAGGGCTTGTATGTTCACGTCTCAAATGATGACTTAGGTCCAACAAAAAATTTTGAACAAATTCTCCTTCAATCAACATGCGATGAAAATCCTCTCCACATAGAAACTGTTTAAGATTCATTGATGCTGTATCCATGCATATCTTTTTCAATATTTGGCTGCATGTTTTTCGACAATCATCATCCATGTTGATCAACCAATTGTTACATTGAACGTAGAATTGACATAAATTATCCATAGTCACTTTTGGTTTGATCATGTTGATCAATTTCTCTTCCAATAGCGTTTCTTCCAGGCAATTCGCCAACAAAAGTAATTGTATCATTTGTTCCAGCGTTACTAAATTGTATGGAAATTGTCCATGATAAATATGATAAACATAGAATTCGAATGTTTCTGATGAAAATTCACTATGACTTAGATTGATTTGTCTCGAAAGTTGATCAAATAATTTGTTTGAACAAAAATTACCACCACTTTCCATCACTAACCTATGACATTTGATTATTTTTTCTGGTTCTGTTTCGGTCGGATCAAATATCAATTCTAAATCATAACTTTGGTTTCGATTTCGATACAATTTAGCCAAAGAATGTTCGCCATTTTCGTGCTGTCTCATATAACAAATCATTTTTCGACAACAGAATTCTTGGGCGGAACTCACTCCAAATGAAATTGATTGACAATAAAGGTTACAGATTTGTTCCAAATTTCCTGAAACATCTTGCTCAATGTGATCAATGATTACTTTGGTTAACAATTTATCTTGCATCTTATTGGCTATGTGCAACAGAGACATCAAATCTTGAATAGCCATTATTATGAATTGTTCGAATGAATATAAGTAGAGAAGATAAGAATAAAATGCAGTCGGAGAAATTTTAGCACCATCCAAACAGATTCTTTGAAATCGTTTCTTTTGCTTATTAATGGTCAATGTAGTTGATTTCGATACCGATAGAAGGCAGTCATAATCCTTTAAAACACAATCAGCTAATGCTTGTTGTTGTCCAACAGTTTCTGTTTCATCGGAAACCTGTTCAACAATCCAACATTTTGGCAGACTCTTGATGAACAGTGGATGATAATTTTCCAAAAATATGCTTTGAACAAAAATTTTCAATGGTAAAGTTACACGATGATTAATTTGTGATGGTGATGCTTGTTGTTGTTGTTGTTCTTGGCCGCCAAAATCGAATATCAAATCACATTCTTTAGCATTATTAAATGTTTCCAAGAAAGTATGGTTGGTTTCATGGGAACATGATCCGGTTGGATCAATCAAAATCCGGTTGAACGGAAACCAAACATCATCTTGGACGCGGTTGGCAGCCAAATTTCGATTATCATCGGTGAATTGTGATGGTTCAAATTTGCTCAAAATCCAATTGATTGTATTACGAGTGTTTGTAATGAAACAACCGATACCGTTGTCAGGGTTTAGCTTTTTGATTGGATTTTGCTGTGCAAAATTGTCGGCTGTTGTGCTGGATGCACCCCACACGAAGAATGTACCATCGTTGAATGATTGAGCAACTGACAGGTCACTTTTGGCCCAAGCTCCAATCATATCGATTCGTTCATCCAGATTAACCAATGTTGGATCAGAGCAATAAGAAATTCGGGCCATATCTTGACCACATTGGCCATGTTGATTGCTGCCAAATGCATACACTTTACCATCATAGCTAAGAATCAATGTATGATTTTGTCCACATCGTACCGTTTGAACACTTTTGCCGAAATGAATCTTTGTTGGTTGTAGTATATTCGATTTACAATCTTCTTTGGCACATTGGCCAGTTTGGTTCCATCCCCATGCAAATACTTCGCCTGAAGAATTATTTTTATTTACTGATATTTCAAACCGGATACAACAGAAATTACCTTTGAAATTGACGGCGGCCGAATGCCAACCACCACAGGCAATTTGGACAATATCCACACCATTCATTGATGTATGGTCGGCCAAATCGGTCAACAGAATTGGTTTCAGTTGATGAAAAGTGGTACCATTACCAACGGCTCCGGTTAAATTGGAACCAAACGAATATAGATTAAAGCATACGGTTAGCAGTAGACAATGATGCAGACCACATGAAACGTCGATGATTTTTTCCGGAGCATCGCCAAGATTGATTCTGGTTGGTTTGGCCACAGTGGCCATGGATTTGCTTAATCCTAGTTGTCCGAATTTATTATCACCCCATGAATAACATTGACCTTGGTCGGTCAATGCCAGTACAAATCTATTACCAGAGCAAAGTTTGATTAATTTTTTTCCGGCCAATCGTTGGATGATGGTAGGCTTCTTGACCATTGAATGTGCTCCAAGACTCAATCCAAGACAACCAGAACCATTGTGGCCATATGCATAACATTGATCATCTTTGGTGGACCAAACTAAACTTAATAAATCAGATTTTGGTGAATCTTTGTTGTAGATTTTGGTCATCAATTTGATTTGGTTTGAATCAAAACGAAGTTTTTTGGACACATAACTGAAAAAAGCATATTCGCTTTGGTTGCAATCATCATCCATTTTGTTTTTGGTGATCAGAATTCAATCAAACGGCAAACAAATGAACAAACCAATAAATGAACAAACCAACACAACTCAACACAAGCAACATGCATAAGCATGTGCTATGCAAGCAAGTGAATCAAGTTCAAAATTTATGCATAGACTAATAGTACAATGTCGAATACGACACCGATGAACAGCCAATCATTTTTTTGCGGGAAATTCGATTTTTTTGGCAAATAAAAAATTTAATTTGATTTAGTTTAGATAGTCTCTCCTGTACATATCAACATCGTCTTGATTGACGGAAACGATCACTGTTATCATCTTTGGCCGAACGTCTACTGTTCTGGATCTGGACCTGGGTTGTTGTTTTATCACCACGTGTTACCATCAATGCTAAATGTTGATTATGCAAGCGCATATGTTTGTTGAGGTTGGATGGATCCGAAAATGATCTACCGCAATATCTACAATTAAGTGGTTTAAGCCCAGTATGAGTACGAATATGGATTTTTAATCCATATTTTCTGGTGTAAACTTTGCCTAGTATAAACCAAAATTAGAACAAAAATAAAATCAAAAGAAAGTCGTTAGTTTTAAAAATAACCGGGACGGATGATCTTATTACAAACAAAAAAAAGCAAGAAAATTTCACTGAAAACTAACCACAATAAGAACAAGTGTGTAATCGTTTTGGTAGGCTGGTGGCCACTTTTGTGTGGCTACCTTTATCCCCAGATTGTACGGACAATTGATCATATTGTTCATCACAAATTGTGGCTCTTGTGGTTCGATTTGCGCCACTTGAAACATTTCGATTGATCGATGCTAATGCAGAATACATTGAAGACGATGATGAGGAGGAGGATGATGATACTGTTAGACTGGTTCCGCCAACATTTCTCTTGGAACATGCCAACACCAGGTGAATTTTGAGTGGATTAGGCTGTGTGAAACAATTGCCACATTGATGGCAAACATAACAATGGTCATTGAGAATGTTGGCCAATGATAGAAACGGTGGTATCCCTAACGATAGTGATAGGCCAAACCAAGGCCAAAAACATAGCTCTTCGCCTGGTTCGATCGGCCTGGTGACCAAATAAAACACTGGCCAAGAAATTGTCCATGGTTGTGGTTGGTGTGTTAATCCATTCGTGGTTCGACAATCGTTGGATGATCTGTCCGTTTCATGATTATGATTATGATCGATGTGCGAGGATTGTTGAGCCGGATAGGCTACCAGATTTTGTTCAAAGCAATTAGAAGCCAAACGAACATGATATAGCCAACAGTCTTTGATTGGAACCTTTGCATGTTGGTCGCATTTGTTATCGTTGTTGTTGTTGTTGTTGTTGTTCAGATCTACGCCTGATTTCCGTTTAAGCATTAGCTTTCCGTTGTTGGTGACTATTTTAACACAATTATCCGGTTGGATCGCGTTCAGGTTGGTCGCCGAAGACCCACCTGTTCCGGTGGACATATTCAAAGGGTTCAGTATGGTCAATAAACGGCAAACATCTAGCTGAAACACTTGTGATTGGCAATTGGGTCCTATCCAACAATCGGCCAGGATTTTCGTTCTGTCTAACGTTATGGAATCCATAATGATCAGGATTCTTTCCTCTTTTTCAGACGATGGGGAATGCAATAAATGAACTTGATCGCTTGACGGTCCAGGATCGATTGAATATAATTTTTTTTCTTTCTCGCTCTCGCTCTCTCTTGCACCGAAATATATCCATACAAGACATATGAACCAGAATGCCAGAGAGAGAGATAGAGAGAAAGAAAGAGAGAGAGAGGGATAGGGAGAGGACTAGAATCAACCAACCAGATTACTTGTGGTCGCGTCATCTTGTGCCCTTTGATTGTCAGTCGATCCATTGTTGGTTCATTTCCATCTATATGGCACTAATAGCGAGAAAAAGAGAGAGAGAGAGCGAGAGAGAATTAGATGCAAACAAAGCTTGCACCCGATGAAAAAAAAGTGACACAAAAGATGCCTTGCATTCATCCAAGCAAAGAATAAAATGGCACACACAACACACACAAATGGCAAGTGCATAACTAATTCTGGTGGCTGCTGTTGCTGTTGGTATGGTTTAAGTGAAAAAAAGGGCCTAGGTGAATAATAGTATTGAATGGTATGGTATGGTATGGTATGGTATGGTACGGTAAGTGCATGTGTGTGTGTGTGTGTGCGTGTATTGGTGTGAATTAACCACAATGAATCAACTTACCATGTTAATTTGTAGCGATTATCTTCTCGTGCCTCTCTCTCTCCCTCTCTCTCTCATTCTATTCTGCATACACACCCACACCCACACCCACACGGTCCACCAAAAAGAATGTTAGGGATGTAATGGCGCAAGCAGCGGCTAGGCGAGGTGGTCGCCCGTAAAACCGAAATAACCACACAATAACCGAAAACCGGAAAAAATAGCAAACTAGTTACCCGCAACCCGAATGCAACCCGAAAATAATAATAATGTTGGCCCCCCTCTCTCTAGTGGAAAAAAAGCCACATCACGTTGGTTTGTTTGGTTGTTGTTGAGCCATAACCGAAAATTAAGCATAGATAATTAGCCTTGCACACACTCGCACACACAGTGGCTTGTTCGTCCGGCTGTGTGCGATCGTGGACTTGCAGCATCGGATACCATCATCGGGTACACTTCACACACACACACACACACACCAGCTTACAGCTGCTGGACCAGATACGCACACACACACCACCATTCGGGTTCCGCACTAGGACAATGGAACGATGGAAAATGCCGACAAGCTGCTAATTGGTCCGATGGTGGTGGATACAAGCTGTTTTACCATCATCATCACCACCACTTGGATCCAGAGAGAGAGTCAAGAGTCAAATGTGTCAGGTGCTGGCAATCTGCTGAGCATGGCATGGTGGCAGTATATTGTCAACATGTGTTCGCGGCTCCACGCACATTAATCCGATTAGATTTGGCAGCGGTTCGACACGATCCACAGCGCGAGAGAGAGAGCCAGAGATGGTGGATCGATCCACAGCGCGCCCAGAGTACTTGGGGCCATCACCATGTTTCCATCATGTTCAGCGGTTTAGCGCCGGATCCGTTTCGTAGATCGATCCGCAAGCACCGCACCATCACACTGCAACCAAATCAAATTCGAATCCGTATCGAATTGAATTCGACGACCAACAAAAAAAAAGAAATCGAGCTGCTTTCAAATAGCTGGTGGTGATTTTTTCCAATCTTCCTGGAAACATGTTACTAACATTGAATTCATTTGGAACATTTGTACATGTGTGTGCTTGGAATTAAAGAATCAAATTCATTTTGGTTTGCGGTCGGTCGGTAGTGACAAATGGCAGCGCGGTTGATTTTGCGGTGCATCACCACTGTGAATAGACCACAGGAGGGAAGCTCCCAAAAGGAGGAGGAGGAGGAGGAGCTAGGGAGGCCACTTGATATGTGTTAACCAGTAATGTATGGTGTACAGGATGTGCGTGATGTGATGTGCACACACACACACACACATGTTGCCACACACACATACAATGTAATTAATTTAGGCACTTTTAGCGTGTACTGACTGATTGACGGATGGACGGACAGACGGAAGCGAGTTTCGTGTCGTTTTTGTTTTTCGCACCATCATCATCACCATCATCATCATCATTATCACGGATAATGAACACTATTTTTGATTGATCCCGGTGTTTGGGCGGTTCGGGCGTAATGGCAGACCCCTCCCCCGCCCCCCAAAAATGACAAAGCCAATCGGAATGGTGATTTGCAATTTGATATGCCCACACACACACAGACACACACACACACGCACACAGGTATACCTGGCATAGAAGCAGGATTCTGATCTATTTTGATTACGTAAACCTGTCATTTTGTTTGAGAGAGAGAGAGTGTGTGTTTCCATTAGGCCATCACCATACACCATACCAAAATGGTGTGATAAATCACTTTTTGTTTGTCTTCTTCTATTTTTTTTTTGTGGAAGCTTGCTTCATTTTCGACTGATTCTTGTTCCGTCCTGCGTTCCAAACACACACACATACACGCAAGTAGTCGTCGACGTCCTATCTTGTAGCTACACGACTACAGCCCAAGGTGACCTGATCATCTCGTTTGGGAAATATCCAAACTATTTTTTTTTGTTTGTTTCGGTCCAACAGAGATTTCCCAAGAATTTTTTCCCATTTTTGTTTCAGGATTGTGTTGGTTTGAAGCTGTTCATATTTATTTTTAGAGCAAATAGCAAATAATTCCATCATTCGGAATTCCAATTATTGGGAACCTCAAGTGAATTCAAATGAATCGAATGAATGTATGTGCATATGTTTATGTGTGTGTGTGTGTATGTGTGTGTACCAGAATGTGTTCCAGAGATTTTAATGACTTTGGCGCTTAGGCGTATCAGCGGGAGGGGAGTTATTGGGATCCATGTGTGTTTGATGGGAATCCGTGATTAGTCCACGCACACGCACACTCTCACACACACACTGGATCTTGGCTTGTGTAAATAATATTTTTTTGAAAAATAATATAGAAATACAAAACCCATCATAGCAGAGAACACACTAAAAAAAAGTACCAGCAATAAGGCAAGTAGTTTTGGATGTTTGAATTGTTATGGCTTTTGTTTTAAAAATCTTTTCGGTTGAGAATTTGAATTTTGGGCCGTTTTGATTTCGATTTTTAACTCTCAACAATAGTGAAAGGAAGGGAGGGGAAAAAAGAGAGAGAAAGGTTCCAGAGAAGAGAACGCCGAACAACAAAAAAGAGCGAATAAGCCATGAGAATCCGATGAGAATCCGTTGGAAGGATTCCCTGGAAAAAGAAAAGGGATTTTCTCCTTCGGATATTCTCCTTCGCCCACTTCTTTTTCCAGTTTTGTTTCGTTTCAAAATTATTATGTCTTGTCTTGTGTTTTTTTCTATATTTTCACATCAACAACATAATCATTTAGGGCCATATTTTTTGTTGGTTTGGTTTGTTTGCTTGCTTGTTCTGCTTGTTCGTTGGTTTGCGCTCCCGACCAATAACATCTAATTATAGAAGACATGCACAAGTAACAACAGTTTTCAAAAGAATGGTGCCCGGCAATGGTGGCAACAGCGCGGTGTTGGCCATCGCCGGGCACCAACCAACCAACGAAAAAAAAATGCTTTATTATTATTACTATTACTATTACTATTATTGCCCCCCAAAAAAAAGATCCATAGAGAATCCAAAAGGTCCGACAACAACAAGAAGAAGAAGAAGAAGAAGAAGAAGAAGACGAAGACCAACAACGGCCAGAATATTATTATATAGATCGGAACGGATCGGATCTTTTATTCAGTTTTTTTTTCCAGGGATTTCGACTGCAATGCAGTTGTGAATGATAAAAGGGAGTGAAAGGGAATGAAATAGAGAGCGAGAGGAAGCCATTCGAAGAATATATCTTTTTTTAATGGGTGTCTGTGTCTATCGTGTGTGTGTGTGTGTGTGTGCATGTATAGAAGAAATTGCTTAATATTAAAACGAAAGAAAAAAACACCAGCCACCAACTTTTTTTTTCGAAAGGGAAAGAACATGCGTATCGAATTTGTTCGAATGGTTAACCACCATACACACTAGACATCTAGACATCTAGAATCTGAAGAATCACACCCACTCACACTCACACCATTAAACTGAATAATCAACAAGAAGAAGAAGAAGAAGGAGGAGAAGAAGAATTAGAGGAGGAATACGACGAAAAAAAGTTGTCACCATTCATCCATAATTCACCTATTTTTTTTCATTATTATTATTATCTACTGGATCCGGGCACACGTTTCTCTCTCCCGCTCTCCGGCTCCGCTAATCTGGCTGCCACTTAGCCATTGATTTTTTTTTCGGCTGGTTTTATCCTCGCTCCCCCTCCCCCTCCCCGACTAACCATCGAGAAAAGCAAGCAAGCTATCAAAATCAAGAGAGAGAAGGGAAGAGAGAGAGAGAGAAAGTGTTGTTCAACAACCGGAAATAGAAATAAAAAAATCCAACTTTTAATGGTAGTAATTCATAGTAACTTTAATGATGTCCAAATCATTGATAATCAATGTCCAAATGACCATATGAGCCACTAGTGTGATTGGGATCCAATTTGAAACCCACGCACACACACGCACACACCCGATTGTAATAATAAGTAGTAATGATTGCGACCATTCTTCTTTGATTGGGGCACCCTGTGCATGCGAAAAAAGTTTCTGTTTCGTGTGTATGTCCATCCAAGTATCTTTCACTCTTTCTTCCTTTCTCTCTCTCTCTCCCTTTCCCGACGAAGAAGAAGAAGAAGAAGAAAAAAAACAGACCACTGTATCCTCTCATGTGGTACTGGTACGGATGGTGCTCGCACACACCACACACACACACACACACACATAGACCAAAAACCAGAAAAGGCATACCATATTGTGCTATGGGTATCGGCAGGCGCCATGGTGTTGGCGTCTTGTTTTTTCATTATTCTATTTGGTTGACACACAGTATACAGACAGTGCGGCATCATTTGTGGCCACTATGGCTCCCAGGCAGTCTGTCGGTCTGTTTATGTATTCTGTTGTCTTGTGTTTAGAATAGTGCACGTTTCTGTGTATGGATGGTGGTGTCCCAATGTCTTGAAGCCGGCTATCCGGACCTGTATTCTGTCATGTTGTGCGGTGTGTGTGTCAGCAGTCGTCTTCTTTTTTTAATTTTATTTCTTGATTTTATTTCCCCAATTTTCGCTGTGATTGTGTGTGCCACAGAGAAATCAATCTAAAACCAATTATCATTATTATCGAGAAAATATATATATTTTTTATTCTTGAACAAAATTACCGAGAATTCTAAAGAATTATGTGTGTGTGTGCGTGTGCGTGATAATGAAGAGTGATTATGTTGGGGTGATTCACTAATTTTATTTTTTTCCGGATACAATGGGTTAATTCCAAATCACTCTGCTGGTGTGTGTGTTTGTGTGCGCGCACGCTTTGGAAATCGGAAATTGTGGCACGAACCACTATGGTCACAATAGCCGATGTGTGATAATTGAAGAGTACTATATTTTGTTTTATTTTTCGCATTATATAACATTAACAATTTAGTGAAAATATTCTTTGATTACTGTGTTGATCTTTGATTTTTGGATGTTATCGCAATCTTCTCGGATTCCGAATTAACTGATTGATTGATTGATTGATTGATTAATTGAAATCCATCATTTCGACATTCGACAGTCGTTTGTTTGAATCATGTCGAGAAGATCTAGTTCATCAACGATGGAACGAAAATCCTCGAGCGCCTATTCTCGACCTACATCCGCTGCTTCGCCAATGTCTTACCGGACATCGACACCAACTAGGCCCCAATCAGCATCAGCAGCAGAATCACCAATAGCAGCTAGTAAACTAAGCACAACTACAGCACAAACCCCTCCATGCAATTTTCGCTATGCTGGATGCTATTTGCTGATCATCATCAGTGATGGATGCGATCAATTAAGGCAACAATCTTGGCTTAAACATTGGCTTATGAATCCTGATATGGATCAACGTGGATGGAAAGAATTCAACGAGAATTGGTTTAATGGATTCACCGCCAAGGTGATCCAACAAGTAAATAAAGGTCAGTTAGGCCTAGTTTAGCGTTTTTTTTTTGGTTTTTTTTCGGGGATCCGTACGGGATATCCTGATGGTTTTGCTTGCTTTAAAGTGTTAATAAAGTTAATTTGGACAAGGGTAGATTGAATGTCAATTATATGGGTATGATGACGCCATTGTTGGTGTATATGAGAATTTTTTTTTCGAAAGAGAGAGAGAAAGACAGCGAGAGTTAGAGAAAAGAGAGCGAGGACTAGAGCATTGCTGTTGCGGTGGCTGCTGCTGATGCTGCCGCTGCTGCTGCTGCTGCATATGTAGAACACTGAAGTAAAAAAAATTTATCCGCAGTGATCCATCACGCATGTTCGAATCCCAGTAGGATCCGTCAGTGGTGGGGGGACCGGGGACCGCGAACCACCGGCACCGCGAACCAGATTTTGGGCGCGTTGCTGTGCGTTTGTGTGTGTGTGTGTGTGTGTGCGGGCCTAATCCAACTACTGCCGTCATAGCTATATCCGATTGATGATGATTATAAAACAAGCACAGAATTGTACAGTAGCAGACCAGGGAATACTATTGAGATTGTGCACACCAGAATACACGCTAACAGGGACGCCAAACAAAGGGGCAAAAACTTATTTAAGACTCAATCATTTTGCCAAAATGGTTGTGTTTCACCAGAAAAAAAAATCCAGTAGATCGTTGGCACTGTTGATTCGTTGATTTAGTATAACAACCACAAAACAAATAGAGCAACACACACACACACGCACACAATACCAAGAATTCATAAGAAAGTACCATTTCGGCTTAGGAAACTAATTTTGATGATGATGATGATGATGATTATGGTTATAATTTCTCTTTTTCGTTTGTTGGTCTGCCCGTCCGCTGTCTTTGTTTGCTTGGCATTTATTAAAAAAAAAGGTTTATCATCATGGAACTATACGGGAACCGAACAAGATCTAAAAATATTTGAAGCTTTCCTTAGAAATCAGGCCACTGGAAAATCGGATCAAAGTGAAGAAAACCCGAAAAATTCAAACCAAACAGAAGCTTATGATAACGGCGGTAAGTATTAGCAAAAAAAAATTAGAGAAACACACAGAGAGAGAGAAAGAGAAATAGAAGAAGAGAATCATAGTAATTATTATGTGATTGTATGGTTGTATCGGAGGCCAATTATCAAACAAAAAAACCAACTATAATCTGATTATTATTTAGTTAACCAAGGACAAATTTTGCTGCAATATGCCCAACAATCATTGGCCATCGAAGTTCTATGTAATCCATCGTTGCTTATATTGTGCCAATGTTTGAAGAATGTGCTAAGATCACCAACTGGTTCAATACAGATTATCTATTCTGGAGCAACATTTGCTGAAACCGGATCCTGGATTCTGGCCGATGGAGTATTTTCTGCTTACAATTTATATGAACTAATTGCCCAAGCAGAACCAAAAAATTCCTGCTCAAGTAGCAGTGATGGACCAGAACAAAATCCATGTTCAGGACATGGATCCATTGCTGAGCATCTTAGTTTGCATGATGTAGATCTACAATTGCATACACAACCTTCAGGGGAATGGGCAGCATTGAAGGAAATGGCCGAAATGAATCGTTTCCTGTTCCGATTCACATTGAACATGGAGCCCAGACCAGATCTAATCACAACATTAGCTATGCAAACACAAGTAACTCTGCTCAATCACATCAGTGATAGATTGGATGGTCATTATCAATGGCTTTTGGAAGGTTCCGAGGATGGTTTAGCTTCGATTATCAATCAACATGATCCGTTTGACGCGGTAGGATTTATTCGCCTGGAACACCCAACATTGTATGTGGTGCCCAGTGGCCAAGGTGATTGTGCGCTCTTGTCTCTTGACGGTGGTTTCACAATGCTCTGGGATGGTGGATATCTGCCAGCGCAGCGATCCTTCTGGCCTTTTGTCAAACATTTGCGACGTCTAGATTCGGTAGTGGTAAGTGTTTTGGATCAAATTTGAATTCAGGATACAGCTTCCGACCAACACGTCATCTCAATCGGATCTTTGTACCACTGTTTTCGTTTGCGGTTCTAGGCTACACACCTTGGTGAGGATAATTTTTTTGGTTTGACCACTTTTCTGGCCTTGAAATTGATCCGAAAACAATTCCAAACACCGTTGGCCGAGTATCCAAGAATTGGTTTTCTGTTTTGCAATGATCACTTGACTGATACAGATTATACAGATTCTGATCATAATCAATCTAATCCATTGGTGGATGATCATATCATTTCGTTGAAAGAATTGAGCAAGCAATTTTTTCAACTATTAAAACAGCTCAACATCGATCCATTGCCTTGTATTGGCGATATTGATTCATTGAACACCGATAGCAAGGTGGGCATCGATGGTAGAAAGCCAACATCTTTTGCTGCTGGAAGTGGCGGTAGTGGGCGCCCTGTCAAAAAAGATTCATCGCCCAAAACACCAATCACTTTATACCATAAAGTAGGAGTGGGCACTTTGTACATGTATGTTTTGAATCCAACCGTACACAGGATGGTGTCCAAAACGGATCATGGTGGCGGCGGAAGCAGTGGCCGAAGCACACCACAATCAACAATACACAACGATCCGAAGAATGAAGCCGGTAATAGGATACCGGAAGCGGATCAACAATCTATCTGTAGTTTATTGATATGGCGACCACACAATCCGGCTGATCGGGTGTTGCGTATTCTGTTGCCAAGCAATTGCACACAATCGCAGATTTTGGATGGTCTACAATCGTTGATGATTGTGTCCAAATTTGATCAAACATCGTCAGCAACAGCGCCGGCAGCCAGTTCCGGTGGTCATGTATCCAGGCGTTATATGCCCACTCGTAAACAATTAGGAATGGCTGCCACCGCAGCGATTCCGCAAGATTTTGATGATTCAAAACTAATCGAATTGCTTGAATTGGATGTGCTTCTGCATCAGAATACGGTTTGCACGGGTGAAATGATTGAGAAAGGATTGAAAGATCGTTATGAGAAAGTGATTCCAGGATTGATGATGGGCAAAACTAGTTCATTGCATCAATATGCTCGATCTTTGTCGATGGCGCCCACATTGATTCGATCGGAGAAAAGCAGAAAACTGAATACCTTGAATAGGCGGGGCAAGTCAGTTGCGCCGGCAAGTGGTAGACATGTTGAACGTGCTGAACGACCAGATACACCCAGCCGATACAGTCGTTTCAGGTCTGTTTCTCCTCCAAACACCAAGACCGGAAGTGGCCAAAAAATTGCATCAGTAGTGAGGAGTTTTGAGAAACGTTTTGCTAGCAAACCAGGCAAAATCGTTCAGCAGGATAAACCGACAACGACAAGCATTGGCGGAGATAGAGGCAAGCATTTGCCTCCGTTGCCGCCGAAAAAAACCAAGACTGTTACAGGAGTCGGATCGGTTCCGGTAGCCAAAACAGTCGTCAAAGCGGCATCCGGAACCATGGATGGCAAACACACAATTGCGAAAGCGGCAGTAGATGATGGCATGAGGAAGACGGTTATGGAACAAGTACGAGCTATCAATAAACGTAAAGTTGAGCCCATCAAACCACCGCAAACATTGCAAAGCAAAAAAGAACCGACTGAGGTGAATGAACGACCACTACCAGTGCAAACCGGAAATGAGAAAATTGATGATGTTCAAATTATTGAACATCCAGATGTCATCAAACCACAGCCGCCACGGCCTGAAACCAGTGATTCGAACAAAGAAGAATTAAGCGAGGAGACCAGTATTCGATCACCGACCGACGATGAAGTCAGAGGAATAACCAGACGAATCGAACAACAAGAAAAACAAGAAGCAATGATTAGAGCAGCAGCAGCTGCATTGATCACAGACGAGATTGAAATGGAGCCAAGGATTGGGGATGCTGAATGGCGCCCTGTGAAACCTGGATTAGGCTCAAAATCACCGTTGTCGGTGGATATTGGCAAAATTTCATCGGAAATCGATTATGAAACTGACCCCGATCAATTGGACAGTTTGAATTTGAACGATATTGACAGGAATGGCCCGGTTGAGATTGATCAACCGGTAATTAACAAGGATGTTGGTGTAGGTGATAATGAATCTATCAATCAACCAGAGTTATATTATCACCAACCGGAAGAGAAGCCTGAACCAGATGGATCGGATTTGGAAAAAAGTAAAGAAATCGATACATCGATCCATCAAGCACCGGTTGATATGGATGAGGCAAAGAAAGTGGCTGAAGAAGCCACATCTGCTGTGAAATTGGCGGCTATTGAGAAAATCGAAAAAAATCCAATGAAACCACAGCCTGAAATTGAAACAATCACTCCAATCGTTTCCCGAACGGTTCAAGCAGAAAAGCCGCAAGGAGAAGACCAGATGGAACCAACAATTCAGATCGAAGACAATGTGGTTGCAAGTGCTCCGGTACTTCCAGATGGAAAGATTGATGAAGTTGAAGAAAAGGATAAAATATCCGAGACAAATCAAGTTTATCCCGGGAAGAAAGAAGAAAAAGAAGAAGAAGAAGCCACACCCACATCTGTTCCAGATGGAAAATCTGATGAAGAAAGTGCTAAAAAATCCGAATCGGAAACTGGTAAAGAATCAGCTCCGGCGGCAATGTTACAAATTGATGGAAATGAAAAAATTGATCTTGATCAAGTAGGAGTAGAACTTGAGGAAACAGACAAAACTATCCCGGAGATTGTCGCTAATATTGAAGATGAATCTGAGCTTGAAATTGAAAAGAAAATGTTTCAAACGGAACCAAAACTTGAAGTTGAAGAGGAACCCAAGAAAATACCACCCGATTCTCTATCTAAAACTCAAATTTCAATTGATAAAGTGGAAACTTCTGAAATCATTTCAAGCGAACCCGAGAAAGAACAAGCAAAAACCGAGCTTGAATCAGAGGACGTGAAAACCGATGAACAGGCTGAAGAATTGAAGCCCCAAGTCAAACCAATGGTCCAGGATGATGAATACAAAAATGAACAAGCGACATCAAAACTGGCGATCGAAGAAAGCACTTTAGCTGTTCCAGAAAAAGAACAAATTCAAGTTGAAGAGGCTGAATCAGAACAGAATATCGAGACAAAACAGGTTGCAGAATCCACGGATGACATTAAACCAGAACCCAAAGATGAAGAGACAAAGCTGATGACCAAAAATGAAGAAATAGTCGAAGAAAAAGCTGAATCCGGACTTAAAATTGAAGATTCTGGACCATCAATCACCCCCACAATTGTTGCTGACAAGGTTGATGAAGACCAGGCAACAGAAAAGGCGGCTACCATTGTCTCGAAAGCTATTGTAGACGCTAATTTTGATGAAAATCGAGTTCAATCAGAACCGGAAATCGAAAAATCAATCCCTGAAACAGATTTGATGGCTGAAACAGATCAGAAAAAAGATGAAGAAGCTTCACCTGAATCCATTTCCGAAAAAGATGAAAATTTGAAAGAAAAAATCGAACCAAAACTCGAAACTGTAGCTGAAATGCCTTCAATCAGCAAAGCTGAACAGATTGATTCTAAAGAAACAAAAACGGAAGCACCATTGAAAAATCAAGAAGAAAAAATTGAACAAGATGATCAAGTTGAAGTTGAAACTCAACCAGAAATGACCATAACAACGCCCACACTCAGTTTGGCTGAGGAAATCGCAAACGTTGAAGGCAAACAAGAACCAGAACTTGAAAGTTCTCCAGCGGAAGCTGCCACAAAGCCTCCAGAGTCGAAACCAGAACAGGAATCAGAGCCTGTAGTGCTGACATCTAGTGTTGTTCCCATCGAAGATGATCAGAAAATTGATTCCGTTGAGGATATGGCAGATATGAAGGCCGAAGATGAGCCTATTCAAGATGCAAATGTTGAAAAACCAATAACTTCAACTGAAGCAATCACAATGGAAAAAACAGAGGAAGACCAAGAAAAATCCGATACTGTTGCGGATGAACAAAAGATTGTTCCAGAACCAGAGACTGAAAAATCGACATCTGAACTGCGACCAATGGTTGAAGAGAAGATAATTCCGCAAAAACCGGAAGA